>CM051264.1:17273561-17326061 GCA_027921565.1 Artemia sinica | reverse complement strand
AAGAGAATTAGATGATTAGTTGAGATGTCCCAAATTGATTTTATTAAGGATTGTGCGACTTCAGCTATGTAATTATGAATTGATTCGGGTTTTTCTGCTGTGCAAACAGGTTGTCATTTTAATTCAATTGCCCAAGTTGCTTAGCTGTTTTTTTCTTTTTATTATTTTTATGCTTCGTGTTAAATTTCTTAGGAGTTTGCACTCAGTAAACTAATCCAAGGCTGAGAATTAAATCCAAAAACCTGCACTAATAGGGACAGATATCCACAGTATAAGTAGTTTCTGACAGTATTAGAAGCAGGGGTGTAATTTGCTGGGGGGGGGGGTTTACTGCCCCCTCCAGATCCAACTTTGCACCCACCCACCCCCGACCTCAGTTCCCCCCCCCCCCCCGGCCTCAGTCCCCCCCCCCCCCCCAGCTGAAATTTAGTTTCTGCAAAAGATCATGTTAAAATTAAGATGAGCCTTTATAATTCAATTATCCAGAGACCAGGTCAATTTTCTTTATTATATCTTTGCCTTTATGGTAATATATGACTCATTTTTCAGTTTCACTGTGACTTTCCCTTGATTTGGGAAAATTGGCTCCAACTTTGCCCCTCCCCCAGGATTTTGACGAAATTACGCCACTAATTAGAGGGGCTGTACACAGTGTGTGTTGCAGTCCCTTCCAAAAAAATCCGAGTTTTAGAGTTTACCTTACCTTTTTTATATTTTGCCCACTGTTTGTGTGTTTTTTCCCTTGTGTTTTCGAAATTTTCACTCCCCTCCTCTAGAAAGAAATGCCTGAGTATATAGAAATACCTGGGCACAATTTATATTATATTTTACGAATTTGGTTATCCAATGTGCAATATACAAAATTAGCCCTTTCCTTAATTTAATTTTGCCCTAGATATATTAATGTAATATGATATTACTTGTGCGTTCCTTAGGTTTCATCTGTGTGTTATATTTCTTTTCCCGTTTTTTTTATGAGCTTGCTTTGTGTAGGGCTGAAAGGAAACCTTACATTAGCGTACATTGTAATTGAATACGACAAGTCTGTTCCCCAGCTAATGGATGTTTCTGGAAGCTTTCTAATAATGAAAATCGTTCTTGGTAGGCAACTGCTACTGTTGATCTACAGTTGCCCGTGATTTTATCTGTACGATGACCCTTGCTTAGCAACGTAAATAGTAAGGCCTTTAAAATAAGTCGTTGCCATAAAGATCAAGGGCCATATATCTGACACTTTTCAACTTATTTCCCTCAATATCAAGGAGTGTAAAAAACACATAATCAAAATTGCCAAAATATTTCAACAAATGAAATAAAGTAAGGATTTACAATTGACTTAAAAACATACTGATTGAAATACCTAAAAAAAAAAAAAATATAAAACATTATTTAAAAACTGCAAAAGAATGGAAGAAGTTAACTAATTTCGTAAGTGTTGCCATGTTCAACCGTGGAAATAAAGAAGTAAACTAATTACTTAAGTTTAAACTATGTTGTTTTGTCTATAAAAATCAAAACATTGACTGTCTGTGGATCCAAAGAGAGACCTCTAAATGAAAGCTACACACTCTAAAGCTGTTTGGTGTTTTGTTGTTAGGTTTTTTTCAACATGTTATTTTTAATGTAGATTCCGTCACTATCAAAAACTGCATAACTATATATTAATTTTTTTTATTAAATATATGATCCCCAATTTTTCCTAATTATTTTGATATACGTGGTCGACGACCACGTATGTCAACCTAATTAGGAAGTACGATTACTGGTCGTACTTAACCATATGAAGCGGTCGAAATACTTCAACAAATGAAACAAAGCAAGGATTTACAATAGACTTAAAATATACTGAATGAAATACTTAAAAAAATAAAAATATAAAACATTATTTTAAAACTGCAAACGAGTGAAAGAACTTTACTAATTTTGTCAGTGTTGTCACGTTATAAAATTAAAATATCAAACATTATTTAAATTCTGGAAAGCTTTTGCATAGAGAGAATAATAATTCATTTTACTTTGAGTGCTTCAGGTTTCATCGTGAGAAATCTTTATTTGAGGGATCTTAAAGTACCAAGGACATCAAAATAAACCTATTTTTTTTCTAAACATCTTAGGTCTATTGATGCTTGAAAAGCGAGACTTTCAGAATTTTCTTCTTTTTTATAGTTTCAGAAATTATTTAGTTTCTAGAGCAGTACCACATTTCCGTCGGTGCTGCCACGTAAAAACCGTGAAAAGAAAGAAGTAAACTAATAAGTTAAGTTTGACTGTGTGTTTTGTCTTTAAAAATCAAAACATTAACTGTCTGTATATCCCAAGAGACAACTACATTTTCAAATAAAAGCTACGCCTTCTAAAGCTGTTTCATACTGTTTGAAATTTTTTTTGTTTATTGTTTTAGTTTTTTTTAGTTTTTACCAATATGTGTTGTTTTTAAATGTTGGTTTCATCACTACCAAAAAGTGCATAACTGCATATGAGTTTTTTTCTCTATTAAATGTAATCCAGATTTTATTTTCACTATTCTTAGTATTTTAGGGGGTGGGGGACGAAAAATTTATGAGAATTTCGGTGTTTAGCTGAGTAATATGGCTAAACACCGCAATTGCGTTCAGTCATATTATTGGCTGTCACACGGCCAATGATATAAAGATTTTATATACTAAAATATACTTCATTTTAGTATACAAAATCTTGAGCCGAAAGAGAGAGTATCAGCTTTATATGCATCATCATAAAGAACAGATTATTGTCACAAAGGTCAAAGGGCAGGGTCGTATCCAGGATTTGTTCGGGAGGGGGGGGGGGTACAAAAAACTTTAAAAGACTCATTTGTTTAAATGCATTTTTTTACGTTTTTACGAGCTGGATAAAAGTTCGGGGGGGGGGCAAACTCCATAATCCGCTCCCCCTGAGTACGGCCTTGCCAAAGGGTGGCATATTAATAATTTCACTGATGGAGTGCAAATAAAAGTTCGGGTGTCTATGTAATCCAGGGTTTTGACAATGACGATTCTAATACTGTACTTTGTGTTTTGACCTGATGCCAATTTTCAGGCTTTTCACGCTATTTTCGATATTTTTTTAAATTGGTTTTCAAAATGATCATTTTACTTTTAAAATTCATCGAGTTACCATTCCTGAATCAGCAACAAATAGCAATTTTTTCTCACCAGCCAGTTTTTTTTTAAGCTTCTTTTTAAATTTGGTTACTATGTTGGCCGTGGTTCTTTAATAGGTTGCAGCTACTGCTGTAACCGTGATTGAAAACGTTATTAGGAAGGAAAGTTAGAAACGCAGCTAGCAATATTAGTGAAAATGCTCAAAGTTTAGTAGAGAAGAGAATGGGCTTGTACAAGAAACATTTGAACAATAGATTATACGAGAGTAAAGAATGTAAGGAAAGTATAGAATGTATTAAAATATGAATTAGGGAGGTGTGAAGTGGAGGCCGTGGATAAAGTTGCTGATGATCTGGAACATGCAGCCTGATGGCATAATAGTAAAATATTGTGCTGGCCTGTTAAAAATTGAGAGAGAGTGTCTGGATTATTCCAGTTACAGACAAGAACGGGGACACAGTTGGTGACAAGGAAAGAGTTTTTTTTAGGGAGGGTTGGGCCATACATTTTGAGAATGTAAACCATAATGAAGTTACAGGGAAATTATATATAGAAAAGAATAATGAAATTTATGACGTTTGGGAAGTGAAGAAATTTTTATTTTATGCGAGGAAAAATTAAAGATAGTACAAAAAAAAAAAATTAAAATAGAATAAGGTCCCTGGTGCCTACAGTGTGATAAATGAGTTTTTTTTTTAGATATGGTGGTTATGAAGTTAGAGATAAATCTCTGAGGATTATGAATAGAATCTTTGGAAAAGAGGAAGAACCTAGCGTTTTGGTAAAAAAATTATGTGACCCTCCATAAGAAAGCTGATAAAAATGAGTGTGGTAATTCTAGAGGCATTAGCTTAGTTTCTGTAGGAATTAAATTACTTAGTGTGATGATACTTTTGAGACTTTGAGATGGTGTTGATAAAGTTTTAAGAAAAGAACAGTATAGTTTTATGAAGGAGAGAGGAATCATCGACCAAATTTTCACTATTAGATTAATAATTGAGAAGTGCCTGAGTTATCAGACCCTTTAGTCACGGATTTTATAGATTATGAGCAAGTGTTGGATTCTATTGATAGAAGAGCCTTATCGAAAGTCTTATCCTTGTATGTTATACCAGACAAATACATTGAAGTTATTAGTGCTATGTACGAGAATAATATTGCTGTCGCTAAAGTAGGAAATGAAGTTAGTTACTGGTTTCGTATTGAGTCAAGAGTCTAGCAGAATTGTGTTCTTTTCTCATTGATATGGATCATTTTGATGAACTTTGCTCTGAAAAAAAAAAACGGCAAAGGCTATGTGAGAGCATGGAATCAAATGTTAGCAAAATGAATGTTTTTTTTTTTTTTGTTTTTTTGTGAGTTCAGGGTGCCAGAATAGATTTGAAAATTGATATTAAGCAGGTTAAGTCGCTAAGTTTGGGAATAAGTGAGGATGAAAGGTGATGGGTAGTATTATTAGTATAGATGTTCGATGCTGTGAAAATATTAAAATTAGAATTACCAAGACCGGGGTGTTTTTTTTTTTTTTTTTTTTTTTTCACAGTCGAAACCAAGCAACCAAGATTAGAATTGTCCACGGATCCTTTGGGTACCATCTGACTGACCGTATTTAAAATAGTAAGCTGTTTGGAAAATGCGGTTCAATCCCACTTTCTAAGGCTATACTGAGAGAAGGATTGAGATGGCAAGGACACGTTCTGTGGACGAAGGATGACAGATTGCCAATAATCGTTCTTGTTGGCCAAACGAAAAGCAGGTCATCCCTGAGGTGGACGGGAGGAGGTCGTAAAGAATGATTCGAGGGAAATTGTAACTTCTTGGAAAGTGTAAAGAGGGAGGCTTTGAGTAGATTTTGATGGAAGAGCTTGCGTAGCTGTGTTGGCCTCAAGCGGTTTGGTGTTGCAGTGAGTTTGTTAGCAGTGGAAATAGTAGTTTGTATTTGATAGCAATGCCTTATCTCTAACTTTGTAACCCCAATATTTTGAACTGGGAGTTATCAAGCTTGAACAAAAAGAAATGTAGGAAATAATAGGTCTAGTGAAGACATCCCTTCTCTCTTCCCAGCAAGAAAAAATAAATAATACTAGACATACTATTTAGGCAGAATTTAGGCCAAAAAAATTACCCCCCCCCGAACTTCCATTCTGTTTTAGCTGTGGTCCTCCATTATAGCAGTGATGGTTTCTGCACGATCATCTAATTTGAATGTTAATATGGTTTAAAATTTTAAAGGTCATTAGCCAGTAATTTGTTCAAAATCTTGGCACGAAAAGAAATTGCTGTCAGGTATATTGTATTTCCGTACAAAGCTTGATGTAATTTTTCTTCCATATGAAATGGGCTATGCTATACTGAGGAATACCTACATTGTATATAAGACTGGAATATTGAATTAGCGATTGGTCAATATCGCCCCTTGTGAAGATTCTTGATTGTTCTTCTCGCTCGGGCCGTCGTCCCTCGTCTGTGGCCCTCGCAACGCTCGAGTCTCAATTATATTCCTCAAACTAAAATACATGAAATATTTATGCGTGGTCAATGTTTAGATCAGATTAAGTACCTGAAAGTATCTATACTATGCAAGAATGTTTTTATGACGTCACATTACCAGTTTACATCACAGTATGTGCTATATCTCTATCGATCACCTAGGCTTCATGCCTATCATATATTGTGCATACTGTATATCTATATACTTACTATAGACTGAGGGAGTTAGGCAAATCTTGTAACTCTTTCATTAATTTTAATGTACTCGGGCGGAAGCTCCGGCCTTTCGTCGTCATGCATTATGATTATTATCATACTTTTATTTCCCTTATAAGTACAAAAATTAAGGAGCAATTAATATATAAATTCTAATCATCATAGGCAGCACAATAGCGCTGCCTAAGTAAAGAGCGATGTGGGCACAATGTATTATATTTTTTTTATAGACCAGGGCACTTCGTATCGAAGGAGCTGTCGTAGAAAACTTCTAAATGGGCTCATTCGCTTTTTATGGTTAGTGCCCTTTTTGATAGTTGAAAGTGATTGGAGGGCAAACTAACCCCCCTCGCACGCCCACCATTTCCCCAAACACATTCAATCAAAATTTTGAGATAACTATTTTGTTCAACGTAGTTAAAAGATCCGGAAATTGTGTCTTTGAGGTTGAAAACCCCACCCCCTCACAGCCCTCAGGGCAAGGGTTGTAAGTTATGCCCTGGGGCATTTAAGGTTCATTTAGAAAGGTTGATCGTATAAAACTTTGGAGGGGGCTCATTGGATGGGTAATTAAAAGCTCTATTGCCATCTTTAAGATTCAGAGTGATCGGAGGGTGGATACCCCCCCCCCCACCTCGTATTTTACCGAAATGCATCTGATACAAATTTTGAATGAGTGGTTGTCTAAACCCCTCCCTTAATTGACATATTATCTGAAGAAATCCGAGATCCTGAAGCAATACTAATTTTAAGGTCAGGGTGCCACTAATAAACATTTTTAATTCGGCTGTATGGTAAATTGTATTTTCGCAAACTAAGCAAGGCATAAGCATGTTATTATCGAACGCCCCTTTTATGTTCATAAAAAATAATACAACGTCCTTCCTTGATCGAAGAAGCTACAATCTGAGGAAAGATTGTATGCGCATGATCACAACTTATACCTCCAGGGAAAACACAGCTGGTCAAGAGCAAAATCGACCAGAGTACATGCAGATTTTCCCCTGAGCTCAAACAACTAATTTAATTGAGTACCTTTAGTAATAGGCCGGAAACAATTAAACGTTTCATACTTATCTTTTGAATGCTTCAGAATCGGGGTTACTATACCTGTTTTAAATTGAGCTGAGACTTACGCTGCCAAAAGAACCAAAAAAAAAGAAGTTTAGCAATACAGAGCCCAGTGCAAGCTTTAAATGGTCATATTTATGCAAGTGATAGTCATATCAAACAGTTCGTGGTAACAAACTGTAAATTAGGAGTGATTCGGCTCAATAGAAACCAAATCTCTATAAGACGGAATTTTGATACCAATAAAATGTATCAAAAGAATTGGATTTTTATGCTGATTTCAAATATATACGTTTCATCAAGTTTTAGTTTTACCCATCAAAACTTAGGAGCCTGAGTAAATTCGCCTTATTTTTGAAAAAGGGGGAAAACCCCCTAAAAGTCAGAATCTTATTCAAAATTACACCATCAGGTTCAGCGCATGAGAGAACCCTACTGGTAGAGGTTTCAAGTTTCTATCTGCAAAAATGTGGAATTTGTATTTTTTGCCAGAAGAAAGATCATGGATGCTTGTTTATTTGTTTTTTTTTTTTTCTTCTTCTCAGGGGTAAAACGTATCGACCCAGTGATCCTAGAATATCGTGAGAGGGCTCATTCGAACGGAAATTAAAAGTTATGATGCCCTTTTTAAGTGACCAAAGACATTGGAGGGCAACTAGGCCCCCTCCCAAACTCATTTTTTCCCAAAGTCACCCGATCAAACTTTTGAGATAGCCATTTTGTTCAGCATAGTCTAAAAATCTAATGACCGTGCCTTTGAGGATGACTTAATCCCCCACAGTCCCCAGGGGAAGGGCTGCAGGTCATGAACTTTGCCCATTGTTTACATACAGTAATGGTTATTAGGAAGTGTACAGACATTTTGGGGGGGATTTTTCGGTGGGGGAGGGGGTTACGTGGGAAGATCTTTCCATAGGGGAAGGGACATTTCTTTGAAGGGGGCGCCGGATTTCCCAGCATTATTTAAAAAACGATCAGAAATTAAATAATAAAACAAAAACATGTTTGTTCAACTGAAAATAAGAACCAACATTAAAACTTAAAACGAACAGACATTATTACGTATATCAGGGCAAGGCCGTATCCAGGAAATTATTTAGGGGGAGGGGGGTTCTCCTCGGGTCGGAATTAATCCATGTCTGACGGTAAAAGAAGACAATAGATAGGAACATAAAATACTCTACATTGAAGTTAAGAAACGTAATAGTTAAAAAATGAATTCACAGAACAAAATCAATTCAACGTGTTTTTTGAGTTGTGCACTGACAGTAACGCCAGACCTGTCAAAAGTTCTCCACTGGTTGCATTTCGTAGCCATGTCTTAAGCCGTCGCAAGGTAGAGAAAGCCCTTTCCGGTGTAGCAGTTGAAACAGGCCAAATAGCTACAATTGTAAGAAGGTGGCTGATGTTTCAAGGTTTCTAATATTGTGGTGGCCAGACTTGTCCAGTTAAATCCAATACGGCATCAAACCCAGAAAATCTTCGCGCAAAGCTCTTTTTGAAACATACCGAACACAATTGGACAGCTGCTCTGTTTCTTGTGTCAGATGTTTCATCCGCTAAAACCAAATTGCACACACTTTCGTTTACCCTTTTAACAATATCAGCTTGACTCATCTTTCCACTAACACCAATAAGCTCATTTTGTACAACTGGGGACAGATGCATCCCATTTCCTACACTTTTTAAACATGCTTTTTCAGCTCGTCATCACCACATCGTATTCTCATTCTCAAAAGAGCACGGGAATTTCCATCGTTTAAAGCTGGTTCTTTTTATTCAGGACGCACAGGACCATGATCATTCTTACCAAGAAGGTCTAGCTGCTGTCAACCACAAAAAAAACAATAGTTTTTACAACTGGTTTGAGTCTCATGCGATTTCTTTTGCTTGAGGTTTTCGAGCATCATCGAACTTGAAGAGAATAATGTTTTGCTTGCCTCTCTGTTCCACTTACTGTGACAAGCGAAAACTTCAATCGCGTCTTTCCACGCTGTAAATGGTTTTAGGACCAGTGCTCCAAGCCTTTGGTGATTTCCTTTACCAGAGCATTCAGCTGCAAAGATTACACAGTATTAGCTGAAAGCACCCTTAAATTTATCTGAGTACAAAAGCCACGGAAAACAAGCCATCCAGCGTCGCTGAAACCTTAAATTACGTTTGCCTGATGCTGGAAACGAGTAACTCTCGTCTGGCAGCCACGGAGATTCAAGTAAACTGCAACTTCGCAATAACGTCTAAATCCAAGGCCCTGTTGACAGCTTGTCCAATGTCGTTTCGTGGGATCTGAAGATGGTTGCTGCCTTGGGAAGTCTCCTGCGTTGACGAGTCGTCATCCATGGAGAAAATTTTCGAGGTTAGAACTGGTATAAGGCGTTTCCGAAGCTACACCTAAGAGTCCCAAGACAACGATCCCCGGTTCGCTAACAGTTTTTCAAGATAAAACGCTCAGGCGCAAGATAAAACGCAAGATAAAAGACCAGGGATACTGGTATTTTACCCTAACGTGAAATTAGCATTCTGGCTCTGGTTGCCGGGTATCCACGCTTTCTATTGCGGGCTTTTCGCTTGAAAGTATCGAAATAAATCGTTATCCGCTTGTCGCTTCCTCATTAGTTCAAACTGACCTGGGATTGGATTGCACCAGCTAAGAGAAGGCTGAGCTGAAGAAGAAGATATACTGCCTAATCCTAATAATTGCCTCAATTGTTCACTTAACGGCAACTAGTTGAAGCTAAGCCGATAATTATAGTGACCTTGTGATTTGGTAAGTTTAAAATATGCAAGTTTCATAAAGAGGTCAAAGTGCTGAAAAAACTATTTTCTCGGACATTTCGGGGCGGGGGGGGGGGGGGGTTG
The DNA here is from genome assembly GCA_027921565.1 of Artemia sinica. Lineage (NCBI taxonomy): Eukaryota > Metazoa > Arthropoda > Branchiopoda > Anostraca > Artemiidae > Artemia > Artemia sinica. The sequence continues at coordinate 17,316,303 of CM051264.1, read as the reverse complement.
GTTCAAAAACCCTACCCCACCCCACCCCTGAATACGGCCTTTTATGAGGGGGTTTTCCCCTAGTCAATACTCCGCTCTTTATGCTAAAGTTTTTTAGTACTTTCAAAAGGGCTATTTATTCTAATTAAATGGCCTTTGTGATTCAGATGTCATTCTTAAAGAACTGAAACAAAATAGAAATTTAGCGTAAAGAGCGATGCATTGACTAGGGAGTGAACGTTCTCATATACGTTATAATTTCTGTTTGTTTTAAGTTTTAATGTTGTTCCTTACTTTCAGTTCAAAAAACTTGTTTTGTTTATTTAATTAAAAGTAATTGTTCGCAAAAGAAAATTAACATTAGCTTATTTATTTCGCTATCATAAATTAGAAGACTGGCTGGATCGATGGAGGGCACTCAAGTTTATAAGAGTTCTGTTGCTAAAACAAGGATCATCATCTGGTTGTATCAAGGATTAATTGTATACTGAAATTTTTTAACGGTAAGTGTCTGCACCAGATGATGCATGTAGAATGTTTGAGGAACGGATGGATGTGACATTGGAGTGCTTGGAATCTGATGATGTAGAAGATGGATGAAATAATTAGACAAAATAGCTACCGACAATATTTTTGGAAGGACAGTTACAAAAGCAGCTATGTATAGCAGAAAAAAGCTTTAAGTTTGGCAGAAGGCTTTTGTATAAGAACTTTGTGGGAGGACAGTAAAGGAAGTTGAGAAGGCATTAAGATGTGACTTACTGAGATCAGTGGCATTTCTATGCGTGGATAGCTGCCCCTCTCCTCAGTTGTTTGGACATATTTCATTAAATTCCTTTTATTTTATATTTTCATACTTCTATGGTATACCCCTCCCCCCGTATTATGAACCGTTAAATTGCTACTGAATTAGATGTGAAATGGCAGTTATGAATAAAATTGCTGAGGATCTGCATGATGCTGTCAACGGCATAATAGTAAGATAAAAATCAGCTGAAATAATAAATTTGAAAAATCTGTGGAACTTTTATTGACATAGCTCTAGTATGAACATTTAAATCCTATGGAGAGTTTGTCCCGAAGGCCAATATTTACCCTAGATTTTTTAATTCCGTTTTGTTGTTCCCACATACTGCTCGCTCCCCTGCATTTCCCAAGACGGCTTGTGAATTTGCTAATCGTTGACTTTAATTTATTTTTTCAGGAAACTCACATCTTGCATGTATTTGATGAAGACTTTTACGGCTCGTGGCTGAAGGTTGCTATAACAGGCTATATCCGACCAGAACAAACCTATAATTCACTAGGTAAGCAATCTTCTTGAATTTTTATCGGAAGTCTGCTTAAAAAACTCTATGTGGTTTATTTTGACTGCACTACATAGGGGTTGCATGCGTAATATCTGAAGAAAAAATGTTATTCGATTCTTTTTAAACTCCAAGAATGGAATGTGTAGGAAATAATTGGGACGTATATTGGACGAAAATAAACATAAATAAAATTATTCCTGCAATAGCTAAGTAAACTTTTTACTCTGTAACCAATTGTGTTCCCAAATTAATTTTCGATTCAATTGCAATTTGCTTGTATTGTTATTAAGTACAAACGAGCAGATGCTAAATATTGATAAGAAAGTTGAATTTAACAAAAAAAAAAGTATACACTATTGTCAGCTTTAGGTTCTTGTTCCATCAATTCAAAACGAGCAAACTAAATTAGACTTCAAAGTTGTGTTCAGCTATAAGTGCTGCAACAATGGGCTACAAGATCTCTGGTCTCTTTTTTCATACCTCGCAGTGCCAAGCGCACCGAGCTTCCCATACGTCAACTGACGCTTAAAAGGAATTAACAGATGGCTTTGTTAGGGTAACACCATCTAAGATTTGGTTCAGAATAGACTTGCAGCACTGGGGAAAATAGTTTTTTTCACATGCTCTTGTCAAGGTCCCTTTATTTCAGTGAGTCACAATGAGCTCTTTGCCTACATGTTTGTCTTGTTAACTTGCAAATAGTGGGGCAAGGAGAGAAACCCTCCTTAGTGGGGCAAGGAGTAGGTGGGGAAGAGGCTATTGGACGTGCTGATATGGATAGCCCTCACTTTGAATCATTCACGGAATGTTGTTTGGGATCACCCGGCGTGCTTATGTACTGGTGGCTCTTGTGGCTTTCAGTTATTTCCTGCAAATATACTAGTAGGAACCCGCTATCACCATAGTTGTACTAATTATAATAAACTACAGACAGTATTTGTTGAGTTTCTTTGAATGCCTTCCAGATGTTGAAGGTGTCGAACGTGCAAAACTTTTGATATATTTTAATGCGTTTTTTGTGTAAGCTTGTTTGGTTTGGTGTCGAAATAAAATACCTCGTGATTTTCGAATTGTATCTAGATTTGATATGGAAAGACAGTGTAGTCTTTTAGATTATTTATAAAGGTCATACTATTCGATACATGTCATCCAATAGCTTTTGTTGTCTGAAAGATCTGAATAGCTGATTTTTAACCAAAGACTGTAAAGTATGAATTTTCTTATTTCTGGATTCCTTTACTTAAAGTATGTTTTACCAAGTTATTGTTTTTTGTTCATCGCGTAAACCTTCTGAAAATAATGGTGGGTTCACATTAGTATTCTAGTAAACGCGGAATTGGAAAAGAAAATATAGGCTGTAGCTTTATAGCTCAAAAGAAAGTCCGTGTTGGATACAGGAGGTATCGATCTCCTGATTCTCTGCCTTGGGCTTGGAGAGCTGTGGTTGTTGGAGGTAAATCATCTGACGCGTCCGGTATTCCCACTTATGTTTTTTCCAGGTACCCATTTGGAGCTGAGTCAACTCGGACTGAGCTTGCAGAGTCACACCACTGGCCCCTGCTCCAAACGAAATAACCAGTAACACCATACCCATATTTTACGGACACAAGACTGCAAGCTCAGCTCATAACTTCATAACAGTTTGAATAATTTTTTTTTTTTATGTACGAATAAAGTTTTCAGACATGACAAACCTTCTCAGACAGGGCGTGGGTGGGAGATTGGCAAAAGAAACCCTGAAAAATGGCCTTAAATTTAGTTTCCTCCACCTCCCCTCCGAGACACGTACATAAGTATTTTCTCGGGGGAAAAAATAACACTTTTAAATAAATAGAACTAAATAAACCCAGGATATATTTAGGGTTTCCTGAGGGCAGGCCAGGAAGTCCTCCCTGGGTATGTCCCTGCCTCCCACCGGGTCTGGAAAAATTCCTAGGTCGGACATATATGTTTCTATATCATAGTTTAAAATTATGCTCGGAGTCTTCTCATACTTGGATTTCGGAAATAGCGTATGGCCCAGACGTAATTGGTGAAATCAAAAATCTCTTATAATTAAGGGAGATATGTTATTCTCGTCTGAGTTAACGTGAATTTTGGAGGCTATGGAATAATTTGGTGCTCAGGCTAGGGATAGTTTTCTCAAAAGATGTCTGAATTTTGTTCCAATTTTGGATGAATTGATAGCCTTTACAGTAGCATAAATTGTCTTGACATGTTTACGAGATTCATTGCCAATTGTTGAACGCTGTCAATATGTCATTTTCCCAAATTTTTGGTAAACTGATTGCAGCCAAATGACATAATATGTTATTGTTGAATATGAAAACATTGTAGATGAGTCATCGATCTTATTCATTTTCTATATGTCAATTCTTCAACGTCGTCAAGTCATTATTCCAATTTTGAATGAACTAATTGCAGTTACATTGACATAAAATGCTATTGTTCAATATGTAATCGTTTTAAGTGTGTCATTTAATGTCAATAAGTCAATTGTTCAACATTGTCAATAAGTCATTTTTCCAATTTTAGATGAGCTGATAGCCGCCATTCACAATGATATAAAAGTAGCTGGAGAAGAACTTGAACAGCCAGAGATGTTGAAGTACAAATCAGATCCATTCTTCAATGCAGCTCCTGATAAAACAGCACCATCTATAGACAGTATCAACAATCACAAGCTGTGAAAATTCGCTTTCCCGCTCTTGTTTCAGGGCTTTTAGTTAAAATTTGACTTTTGTTATAGATGGATTTCTGTTACATTTTTGAACATGTCAAACCAATGTTCTGGCTTGTAGGATTATTATTACTATTTTGTCATATGTTTTATTTTTTTTTTGAACAGAAATTGAGATTTTTGATATGAAAGACTGATAAGTTAGTTTATTGATGTAGATTATGGCAGCCCTCTCAATATTCAACTTTATTATAAGAAAAAATCAGACAACAAATAAGATATCCCCAGATTTTTAGCTTTATTTATATACCACCACATTATAACTACAGACAGGGGTGTGGTGATAAGGAAAACCCATCCCAAAAATGCTCCTTTAAATAATTTGAAGGAGAAAAATGTATTCAATAGCTAGAATTTGCGAAGCAAAATGTAATTTGTGAAGCTTCATACTACCTCCCCCCCTTCGTTATTTTAAATACCCTCCTTCAAGTTGCATCAACTCAGTTGGTCACCTTATTTGCATGTACAGAAATCTCTGTTGTTTGCCAAGTCTTGACTAGCCCTTCCCAATTTTCCTCCTCCCTCCCCTCTGAAAAATTTATAATCCTCAGGGAGCTTTAATTATGTGTGTATAGTTATGATCATTTTTTAGTCGTATTTATTCCCAGTCAGGATCAAACCTCCCCCTCTTCTCCAAGGGAGGGGAAGGGGAGATTTGATCCACATCTCTGAAAGTTTAGTTGTACGTGCAAATGCAGAGCAATATGATTCCTGAAAAACTTTGTTTTATATCTTGAAGAACGTAGCTCAGTTTAGTAAATGAAACTCGGAGACTTTTTTTTAATTTAAAATTTGAGCTAATCTCAAAAGTTTCATTCAATTGACTGTGTGATTTGCTTCAAAGAATTAAAGAAAGCTTGCCCGAAAGTGAGTGTTTACCCTTATCATATTTTTATAAAATAAATATAAATTAAATAATAAAACAAATTCTTTAAAGCGTAAAAAACCATAAATTAAATTAAAATCGTAAATAAATAAATCGTACCGTATAATAGTGATCATAGCGATTGTTATACCCTTATAATATTAAAAATATATTATATTTAAAGAAAGCTTGACCAGAAAGTCATTGCTTGCCCTTATAGCATTTTTATTTAGTCGTAAAGCCTATTGTTTCTTTCTCCGGGGCAAAATAATTGCCCCCAAACTGAACATAGTTAAATTTTGTTTTACAAAAGGGCTATGTGAAGGGGGATTTTTGGAATTGTGGTACCATAACTTGTTCCGGTTTGTAAACATTTTCCTTAATTTATCATGTTATTATAGAGCTTTGAGCTACTGGTTGTGAATTGATAAATAGCTTTTAAATTAAATAAATTAAATTCTCTGCTCTGAGACATATTGTCTAAGTCATAATATCCTGTTTCAGTTAAACTGGAAGTATTTTAAATAACTAACATATTAAAATAATGATATTTTTAGACAATACTTTTTATGCTACAACTGGGCGTCAACTGGAGGAGGCAATTACCCCCTACTTTTATATTGAAAAATGCCTTTTCTGCATTTTCAAAAATACCTTTGGATTGTTGTCACTGCTAAAAAAGCCATAAAGTTACTGATAAAAATGGCTACAAAATAAATTAGCTTTCATTCACTATATTAATACATATCCATGCTGCTACCCAGTCCGACAGAGCATTGTTACTGTGAGTCTAAAAAAGGGTTCTGTGTTCTCTGGCTGCAGATTTCTTTTGAATAAAATAGTATCAAAACTAGACATTTCTAGAACCAATAAAATAAACATGTTTACACGACAGTGAACACACATCCACTGAAATTAAAGATTACATACCATACTTACTTGCACATGTGTCGCCGTTTGAAATTCTATGTACGGATTCCGCTAATGCCTCTTAAAAAAAATGAAAATGTATTCAGGGTAGAAATTTGTATAAAAAAGTTTTACACAAATGTGCCCTTTCAGTCCAAGGGCACAGAATCATTTATCTATGCTTTAGTGTAACGTATAAGTAAAAGTAATTAAAGAGAGGCAACAAACAGCTATAGTTTGTTTATTTTGTTTTTAATTAATTTGTTGATGAGCAGTGGTAGATAACGTTGCTTGTTTTTTTTTTTGTTATCAAGGACAAGTTTAAGTTTCTGTTCATGCCTGTTTGATACCAGTGACGTTAATTCGAAGGGGATTTTCTCTTCCTCTTGATTTTATGCCCCCCTCCCCCAATTTCGAAAATTACCTTTTTTAAGGAATTTTCATTGACCAATGTCCCTGTTTTGTGTGTTCCATTTATTTTTTTTTTTTTTTTTTGCGGAAGTTGTCCCCATTAAACTTCGAAACATATGTTTTGCCCCCCCCCCCCCCCCACCGCTAAAGTTTTGTGAGTTGACGCTACTGTTTGATACAGTTTGGTACAAGTATTCCAAATATGGTTGATCTTACCACTTAATCTGAGGCTTTTGTTATCAAAATGGTAAGTAATCCAATGATTTTCCTAGTTGCAGGATAAAAAAAAGCTGCTTAAACGCCATTTATCCTAATGGTAGTTGGTTTGCTTCACCTCCTTTGATGTAAACATCTCTCTGTAACACTGACTGTGCATAAAGGGTTGATGAAAAAATCTTAGAGCAGCAGCTTACTTTTGGGAAAAAATCGAAATACGGTCTTTAGTTGGCATGCAGCTAATCTATTTTGGTTTTGACTAGGGGTGATCATTTTGGTGAGTACGACGTGTTATTATTCCACAAATAATGTTTCAAAAAAATGTAAGAAGTGCAATAACCTATTTTCGGGAAGAATTGTAACTTCCTATCTTTAGTTATCATGCCATCAATTAATGCACATTTTCACCTAGAGCGGTCGTTCCGGTGCAAAAGACTTTGTATTATCCTTTTTGTATTTGTCAACTGAGGGATTCTAATTTAGGACCTAACTTCCCCGCCTCGGAAGATCTGCAAAAAAACTGATCGTATTCATTAAATCTTTTCATGAATGCATTCAGTATTTGTAGAACAAGCTAATTTCATTAATGTTTTTTGCTAATTTTATTTATTGTTTTAGATCTAACTTCAACAAATACAATCTTTAGTTTTGTTATCTTAGGGTACCTCTCAGGTGTTAAAGGCTTGTCAAGAAAGTCCAGCAACTGTATTATAGTGGTTTTATATGCTGAGTATTCTAAGGAGCACGTGTCTTGCGATTACCTTTTTCTGCTGGTATTTTTATATCTATGACAAATAAAGGTGTATCGGATGATTGTATGCCATATTTTGTATTAAGAATACTTAAATAAGGATTGATTCAGTGGCATAATTTCGTCAAAATCCTGGGGAGGGGGGGGGGGGCAAAGTTGGAGCTAATTTTCCCAAATCAAGTTAAAATAACAGTGAAAACTGAAAATGAGCCATATAGTACCATAAACGAAAGATATACTAAAGAAAACTGACCTGTGTGTGTGGATGCTTTAATTATGCAGATTTGTCTTATTTTTGATAAGATTTTTGAAGAAACAAAATTTCATCTGGGGGGGGGGGCAAACTGAGGTCAGCTGGAGGAGGGGCAGTTGTCACCCCTGTTCCATAGCAAATTATGCCCCTGGATTGATTGAAACACAATTTTCTCCTGTAACGATTTTAAAACATAATCATGTGCCTCATTGTCATTTTGAATAAGTAAAAAAACTAATGGAAAAAATTATGATTTCGGCTGTAATTATTGTGACGCATAACTTTGTTCTTCGTTTCATATTTTGAACATTTCAAAAGATTTTCAGTGAAAACCACATATTGTATTTCGAAGGCTTCAAAGCAAATGGACTGGAAAGTTATGATTTTAGCTGTAAAGAATATTACGCATAATGTCTTATTTTCTCTTTCGAATATTGAAAAGATTCTCTGTGGAAAAGTTAAGTTTTCAGCTGTATTAATTTTGACATCTAATTGTGTGCCAGATTTTGTACCTAGAATCCTTAAAAACATATTGATTGAAAAACTTATGATTTCAGCTGCAATGATTCGAAACATAACTGTGTGTTACATTTGATTTAGAACACTGAAAAAGAGGTTGACGGAAGAAATTGTGATTTCAGCTGTAAAATTATGATACATAGTATTTTTTTAACGCTTTCTCATTAGAATAGCAAAAAAATTGCAAGAAAAAGGATCTGTTTCCAGCTGCAATGGTTTGACACAAAAAAAATTGCAAGGAAAAAGGATCTGTATCCAGCTGCAATGGTTTTGACACTTAAATGTGTACTACATTTTGTATTGAGAATCTTAAAAACAGATTGATTGAAAAAGCTTTGATTTCAGCTGCAATGATTAGACACATGACTGTGTATTACGTTTTGATTTAGAACACTGAAAAAGAGGATGATTGAAAATTGTGATTTTAGATGTAAAAAATATGCCACATAATTTTGTGTCACGCTCTCTAATAAAAATATTTAAAAGGTTTTTTTGTAAAGAAGAAGAACAGTTTCCAGCTGTAATGGTTTTGACACTTTTGTGCCACATTTTGTATTTAGACTAATTCTCACTTTTTGTGCCACATTTTGTATTTAGAATCCGTAAAAACAGATTGTTTGAAAAATTTATGATTTTTCGTGCAATGATTAAACTTTGGGCCACATTTTGATTTAGAACACTGAAAAAGAGATTGACTAAAAAATTGTGATTTCAGGTGTAAAAAAATGGGACATAATATTGCGTCATTTTTAAAATAAAAATATTAAAAGTTTTTTGTAAAAGAAGGAAGAAAACAGTTCCCAGCTGTAATGGTTTTGACACTTTGTGTGTTAATTATGTGCACATTTTATATTTAGAATCCTTAAAAACAGATGGATTGAAAAATTTATGATTTTTGATGCAATGATTTGACACATAACTTTGGGCGGCATTTTTATTTAAAATAGGGCTTCCTAAACTTTTTCATTCACGACCCCATTTATGATTGCAAGTTTCCTGGCAACCCCATAAAAATATAATTGAAAGACAAATAAATATTTGTTGATGATTCATTTATTAGGTAAAAATATACATATACACATGAAAGTATATAGTTTTAGAATTTGTTTAGAAACATACAAAAATCTAAAATAAAAAATTCCACAAAAATTGAAAAGTTGTTTTTATTACACTTACAAAAATTATATGCCCTATTTTTTTTTATCAAAATTGTATTTTTTACAATAACATAAATAAAAGAGAATTCTGACCGTCTTAGTTCAATCGAATATATTCGAGCGTAGTCGCTGGGTGGTAAATATTAAATCAAAATGAAAGGAAAAACTTTAGTGAGATGGATGTGCCTGTTTTTTACTGCATAACAAATTAAATCTTGGTGGAATGTTTGATACTGCTGGACGTAAGACTTTCAAACATTTTTTAGCGATATTGGGGTTTTATATGTGTTAAAGCTCAGGATCATTTTTCAGTTTTCACTGTCATTTTCAATTGATTTGGGAAAATTGGCTCCAACTTTGCCCCCCCCCCCCCAGGATTTTGAAAAAATTACGCCACTGATCTAGGGGCAAATATCATTGCTTGCATGACTTCTAAGCACGACAGTATCTGTTTGTGTTTTTGTTTTTTTGTTTTGTTTTGTTTTTTTTTTTGGGGGGGGGGGGGTACAAAAAAATGAAAAAAAAATTATATACACTTTTGTTTTGTTTTTACCAGTCTGACCAAAATTTCAGAGGGGTTAAACCACCTCTGGATACGGCCTTGCTTCTGAGAAAATATTTCATTTTTCAACGAGTAGGGCAAACCCAATGAAAATCAAGTTCCTAATTAGGTTTTTAACGAAAGTTTCTTTTAGCTGCTCAAGTATTTATTGTGTAAGCTAATTCCCTCCTCAGACGGTCGCCCCTCAGAAAAATCCTCCCGCGTATAAAATTTTCCTCAATAAAAATAACCTCAATTCGTAAAACTATCAGTTCACTTAAAATCACGTCTGACTCATTCTTTTTTTTTCCTCCGTCAAGGTACAAGGCATTTTGCATAGACACATTTGCTCTAATACATTCATTTGAAAACTTCAACAACTAATTCTCACTCCATTCCACAGTTTATATAATTATCCAGTATGATCATTCCCTATCTCACCCATTATAAAAACCCGGACCGGGGTGCGAGTGCTCCAGAGAACGTAGAAACATAGGCGGCATCAGATCTTTTCACGGGTAGACAAGTCAGACGCGAAACAATCGGAAACAAGTGGAAACCCGCTATTACGAATAATGCACTTAGTAACCATTTCTCATTGATAGACGCAAACACACTGATCCATAACTGCACGAAGAAGTGGGAGGAGCTTTTTGTTCGCACCGAGAACGAAGACCAGAAATGATCTGCGAAAAGCTTACTGGATAATTATATAAACTGTGCTCCATTCTTACTAGTCAAACCACACATCCTTGATGACAACTAGTCATCTGTAAGAGTGCTAAATGTTAGATTCCTACTAAAATGTTACAGATTCTTGCCACTAGATTAAGTAGTCTATGCTTTTAATTTTCTGGAAAAAAAAAAATCAGAATCGGTAATCCGGAAATTAATCAGCACAGTCACGACCTTTAACAGAGAGACATGAAAACACTGCCGTAATAAATGTACGTCATTCCTTCTAAAACCCTTTCATTTCCGAATCCACCTATTATCCAAGTTGAATTGTATGTTTTTTGTGTGTGGGACACCGTTCGCCCCTTAATTCAGTATGAAAAAACTATCTCACTTGGTTCAAAAGTTCATTTTCTTGCTGCTAGCCAACTTTCTAATAACCCTACTACGGAGGAGGAAAGAGTAAGCTCCAAACAATGAGCTTCGTTTCTTAAACAATGAGACAAAGTATATAATTTTAGGAGGCACATACGATAACATTCCTCTGCCTTAGCTCCAAACTTAGAGAGATTGCAATGACAAAACTCAATCAAAATCACGAACAGAAATGGCTAGTCAAATAGATGGCAGAACTTTTCGACGCATAGGAAAACACTCTTTTTCTTTGGAGAACCATTCAATTTATTATTATACGACTCCAGAAAAGACATTCATATTTACAGTTGAAAAAAAAAACCAGCAGTGTTTGATCTTGGCTGTCAATTGGCTTGAAACTTTGAAGGATCGTTTCCGCTCCAAGGGGACCTCCAGTTTTTTTGCGAAGATGAAGACTCTTAGAGAGCTCAAAAGTGGACCAAAGAGTTTTTGTCTCTGAGGGTTGGAAACTTGCGTCGGTATGTCGTGGCCTAAGTAGACCATAACGTACAAAATCATTTTTAGTTGGGGACACTAATTGGGTCTCTAAAAGGGCTGCACACATTTTTCTCGATTGGCTTAATACTTATATCCTTCTACCAAGGAGAGGTATTAGGTCTTATGCCAAGGAAACCAAAATTCACAGAAAAATTGAAAGAATTTGTTCACCGATAATGAAGCTGAACCCACTATTTGACATTATTTTAACTATTGTTCAGGATTGTTTACAGCAAAATTCTGATCATCTTGAATGTAAATAGTTCTTCAACTTCATTGCATAGTTGAAGCTTTAGTTCGGTTTATTTTGCTATTCTCCGAAATGTGCCCCAATATTTTTTGTTTTTTTCCGAATTTTTGCTACTACAGATGTCCTAACTTCCACTCTTCTTGGATTTGGACACTAAGGAATTCTAGTTTAAGAAATACATTCTAATCCTGCTGACCAGAGTTTTATGGAGGAATTGATTTATTACTACAAATTAGCCACTTCTACCACCAAATAGACTAAAATTGGCTAGCTGATAATGCTTTTAGGATAAACGAAGTAAAAAAAAATAAGAGAAAAGGAATGCATATTATTTCACTGAGTACCAAGAGAATAAATATGACTAAAACTAATATGCAAAAAAATTATGCTAATATGCAAAAATTTCAGAAGGGGTAGAATGCATTTTTCAAAATCTAGGGGGCGATTTTTAATTTCATTCAATTCATCAAAAATAGAAAAAATAACATTTTCAATGAAAATAGATACCCCCAATCCAAAAAAGGTACTGTTCTAGGAGGGGGGGGGGGAATATAGGAGGTGTGGCAAATACCCCTGCATGCTCTAAATAAAAAGAAAATGGAGTGAAAAATCAGCTAAAAATACTGCCAGATGTTTATCCGGCACCAGACAGATTTCCTTTGAAGGGAAAGTTGTCTTTGGGGAATTGAATCCCTGGGGAAAAACAAAAGAAATAGACTTGTATCGACGATGTTTTCTTCTGAAAAAAAATGATTTTGCATATAAAACTAATTTTTTGATTTTCAGAGAAAACATTTGACTCTTTTCTATTGAAGAATCCTTTAATCAACCTTTGCTCGTATTGCATCTTTTAAAGATAGTATTTTTCACAATTTCCCAAGATTTTGATACAAAAAATACCTGACTTATGATTATCTGAAGACCCTTGTTTTCTCCAGTGAGATTTGAGAAAGCGGTCTTTCAAATCTTTAGGGTTATGTAAGTTCATCAAGTATTCTATTTTTCCTCTCTCTATTTTTCATTTATTATGTTTGGTGAAGTTGATTTACTACAGTTTCGTACAGTTACGTATTCTATTGTTTCTTTCTCTATTTTTCACTTATTATGTTTCGTGAAGTTGATTTACTACAGTTTCAGCTGCGCTGAATTCTGCCAATGTAATTTTGCAGGTTGTTTTATTATCTACTATAATTTTCTATTAAATACAACCAATGTCTAAGTAATTTATTTTATTCAGAATGTTTATGCTGTAAGATGTATTAATCGGAAATTAAGGAGCATAATTTAATGATAAGGCCTCGTTCTACGGATGACACATTACCATAGATGACGCTTCTTAGCCATCCACGTGGGGCCAAATGAGAACAGCTCGTTCCTGAATGGGGAGAGAAGAGGTCTAAGAAAGGATTTAACGAAAATTGGAACTCAATGGTAGAGGGTAAACAGAGACGCTTTGAAGTGAATGGGTGGATGAGGAGCCTGCGCGGCTGTGTCAGTCTCAGGCGGTATTGCAGTGAGTTGCCGCTTCAAAAACAATGCTTTATCTGACTTTTTTCTTGCCATCACTTTAATGTTTTCAGTCACCTTTATAAAAGACATGAAATTTCAATTGGGTAGTACCATCAGTAACTATGAAGCAAAAAAAGAAACTTTAAAACTATTTGGTTTATTTTATTTGTGATAAGTAACACTAATGATCAAAAGTCATATATTAAATTCAAAATTCAATAATCAAAATAAAAGTTCTTATTTATGCATTTGAAATCAGAGGTATAAGCAGGGGAGCCGGGCTTCTAATGCACAGCAGTTTATTTTTAATTGCCGTCTTTATAGCACAGTGCTGTCCAAAAACAAAGGGCGGAACTAAACAGTATGAGTAACTTACAAGAGTTGAAAACTGGCGCCAATGTCAACAAAATGCCATCTAGTATTGGTAGTTCTTGGCATATTTTCGGCGTAATAATAAGGGAAACTAGCGTAATTGGCAAAATGAGTGTAAAAAATAAATGTCTGATCTTAGTTACTAAAAAAAACAACACAATTACAAAGCTCGAATAAAAGGCCCCAAGACACGTCAAATGCTAGATGGTGCTAGTAGTTTTTTGACATTAGTGCCAGTTTCCACTATTATAAGCTGTCAATGCTCTTTGGGCGTAATTAAAACGATCGTAATATATAAGAAAACGAAAATCAAGTTTTCTGAACAAGATTTTTGTTTGAGGATTCATCTAATTGCGAAAAAGCATTTTTGTATCACCCTTTATACCTTTTGTGCCTTTTTACCTTGTCGTATTAAAATATTTATTTTATTTATGATTTGTAATAATGTATTTTCTGTAATTGAGTTCATTTCGACTTTCTTCATTTTCAATTAAGATAAATTCAAAAGTTGAAAGGCGTCAGCGTAGGTTTGAAGCAACTTGAGTTTCCTAAATATAAGCTACAACAAACGGATAAGGTTTCTTTTTCAAATAAATCGTACATACGTTCTTTTGTGTTCTCTAAGAAAACGAGAAACACGTTTTTGTCACACAGTAAAATTGATGCCATTTTAAACCGTATACTGGCATGAATTAATTTTCTATGTTGGCTGATTCTAAAAAGAGTTATGGCTAATCAGGGCTGTAAGATGTCAAGGTGTCAAGATTTTTCGATCACTGTCATAAGTGTCACAAAGAAATGCCACTGTTTTAATGCCATGAGACAGAGCGTCATTATTTTTATTTGTCATTGAAAAAATTTATGTCAGCAGAGAAATAGTCATTGCAAAATGTGTCAATGTATCAATGCGTCATTTGCTAGATATTTTCCAGAGAAATTGCCTACGGATTGTTTTGGGTACCTGGCTGATTGACCGTATTTCAAATAGTAGGTTGTATAAAAATTGGGGTTCAAACCTGCTTTCTAGGGCTATAATGAGAGAATTGTTGAGATGGCTAGGGCAGGGGCGCAGCTCCAGCATTTTATTGAGGGGGGCAAACAAGTTCCACATCCAGAGAGTCAAGGAGTATGGGCTATATAATAGATTTTTTAAATTTATTGGGGGGGGGGCAACTACCCCCCCCCCCCCCTGCCACCCCCAAACGACGACACTGGGCTAGGGCAAGTTCTAAGGATGACAGATTACCAAAGATTGTCCTTTGTTGGAAACCATCTAGGGCTAAACGAAAAGCAGGTCGTCCGATAAGTATTATAGTCAATAAATGTTCCTTCGACACTCCATTTTTCTAGCCCCCTGTCAACTATGCTAACTCCTACTGCTACTACTGCTATAAACACCTCACTGCAGCATCAAATTGCTTGAGGCCAACACAGCTGCATACACTCCTCCTTCACCCAAAAACTATTTTAAAGCTTCTTTTTTACCCCTTCCATGAAGTTCCCATTTCCTTCAATTACTCTCTTTGTCTAGACTTATACATTTGGATAAAAAAGGGAGGTCCTTTAAATTCAAGGATTGTTTGGGGTAAATTTTCTGTGCGATCCAAATTCTAACAATGTACAACATTCTTTCTTTTCTAATACATTCCACCGATAAAATCTTGATTTGAAGTAAGTCATTTACATAAGCTGGGGTCAATTCTCCAAAATTTCTTTGAAAACCTAAAAAAAAATATCGCCAAAATATCCGCAAGATCCTCAGTTTAACAATTTTTAACATTCCAATCTTTATTCGATTATTTATTTATAAATCATTTTACTGGAAACGAACAACTTTCACAGTTCTGGGCCACTGCCTGGGGCTGCAAGGATCACACACTCCCCTCAGAGATACATTTTTCTCACATTTCGACATTTCTGATTAAAATTGCTTCCTTAAAATTTTGAAGTCATACCATGCTTGGCTATGAGGTGCCCTGTGGGATAAAAATTGCACAGGAGGTGGCCTAAAAATCAGCTCCATGACACAATGAAATATGAAACTTCGCATTTCTAGGAGGTTCTTGATCATCCAGAATTTGATAATGGAATGCTAATCAATACTGGGTAACTTTTGGTTTACTGTTTCTTCTTTTTCTGAAGCTGATAAAATTTACTTATGCTAATAACTTCTAGTGCGTACCTTTAAACTGTGAGCACCTTATCACTTTGGTTATGGTAACCAAGGTTCGAATCTTGAATTAGAAATTTTTTTGAAATACACATCCTCTTTCAAGCGTATATTTACTCCCAACTTAATTTTGTACCAAAAATTGGCATGTCTGCCAATAATTCTGTCGATAAGATGAAGATTTTCTTAGCTCCAAATAGCTTGACAGACATGAGCCTTGAAATATAGGGCGAAAAACCTCTTAATAAAAAAGATATCTTATTTTCCTTATCAACAGAAGACTTCGTTTATATATAAGCAATACAAAACTTTCAAAAAAACAAATAGAACACCTAGCTTTTCAAGCCTGACTTGGAGGTTACATTTGCCACAGTATTGGAGCCCCCAATTTGGATCTTCGGGGCAATGTTCATAGACTGAAGTTCTTGCAACAGCAACTTGCAGGCATAGGGCATTGTAGTCTCTGTGAGATGCTTGCTAGTTTACAGGTCCGGCAGAGTTTCTTGTGAGAGAGGTAACCGCAATTCGAACAGATGAAAACATGAAGGCATCAGCGGAGATCATCAAACACTCCTTCAATAAATTCCTACAAGAGAAATAGGGAGAGGATTTGCAAGGACATTACTGGCCAGACATTGTAAATAGTAACGCATTAACGACGCTTCTTGGCTACAAAGATCCTTACGTCAGCCCGCAGTATGTTGCTACAGCTGGGTTTTGAACTCTGAGTCCCGTATTACCAAGCTGAGATGAAGCCACTGCACTACCACAGGACACGCAAATAGTAATATCAACGAAGATTAAAAATAATCAAAAAAAATTGATGAAATATTTTGGCTCTACTCACGACAACTCAGACATTCAAGAAGAAGAAGTAAAGAAGAAGGGGCAAAAAAACATCAGAAGTCAAAAAAAAACAAAAGGTAAAAAAAATCAAAATTTTATTGAAAAGTTTAAATTAAAATTAAGGCATTTAAAATGTCCAGTAGAAAAAGACAAATAAAAAGGAGAAAAAAACCTTCATTACCATTCAGAATTAATTAATATATTGCACTTTTTCTGAGCTAAAACACGGGACTCAGATCGATTGGATGATGCTTTGATCAAATTTTCTACTAACCTATAAATGTTTTTCTTCTTTACTTTATCGGGTTTAGACAATCACCTCATTACAAATCATTATAGAAATAAATTTGGTCCTCATTATAATAATATTTCCAGCTATTATCTTTATTGTGAGTGATTAAATAACATAATTCAGTGAATCTTTTTAAATATACAAAGAATATTAGATCATGTTGAAACTAAAGTTAATTTTAGTATTTATCAAGCGAATACGACAAGCGACATTCTTATTAAAAATCTCTAGCTGGCATATTACATTGAAAGCGAAATTTCTCAAACCGAAAATTCAGAATTAAAAGAAATAAATAAATAAAACCCCAGCGATATTATTCTTAGGACTGGGATGGGTATATCTGATTATAATAGAAATTATTTTTTTTCCTGAAAAAATTTCTCTGAAAGAGAAAAACAAATTCTTGAATATCTATCTATAAAAAATAAACAGCACCAATAATCTTTTTGAAAGCCATTTGACCAAGCCCATATCAAATTACACTCGAGCGAATTTTTCATACTCAACCAAATCAGCAAACACAACGAAGCTTATTAACAATTTATTGCAATTAAAAAAAAAAATTATGGCATATTATTGAATAAGCGTAAACATTGCTTTCTATTTCAATCGGTTTGAACATCAAAATCGATTTCTCATATATATATATATATGTAAAAAAAAAAACAAAAAAACCTTGAACTATAAGTGAGGAGTGACTCGGCCCAATAGTAACCGAAACTCTAAAAAAAAAAATGAAATATATAAAATTAATCAAGTTTAATTTTACCCATCAAAATCTATGAGCCAGAGAAATTTTGCCTGATTTTCGAAAAAAAGGGGAAAACACTCCTAAAATTTCAAGCGATCTTAATAAAAATTACACCAGCAGATTCAGAAAATTAGAGGACCATGTTGTAAAGGTTTCAAGCTCCTATTTACAAAATGTATAATTTGTATATTGGCCATAAGAAAGATCCCGGATGAGTGTTTATTTTTATATTATTATTATTATTATTTTTCTCCAGCGGTGATCGCATCGAACAAAGGTCCTAGAAGATTGAGAGAGAGCTCATTCGAACAGAAAGCAAAAAATCTAGTGCCTTTTTAAGTGATCAAAAAGGTTGGAAGGCAACTAGCTCCCATTTGTCCCCAGACATCCGATTTTTTTTATAGCCATTTGATGGTCCCCCTCATATATGCAATTTTTTCTGTTCGTTTTAGTTTTATTGTTGCTCCTTATTTGCATTGTAAAAAATTTTTTTCTCTTTGTTTAATCTGTAAAAGGACGAATCGCAGCTTATTGAGGTCTGAAGAACAAGAAAGCATCCAATGTAATACGTAGTTTTGAATGCAATTCCATAATTTAACTGGCTACTGAACGCAAAAAAAAAAAAAAATTAAAAATCAACTGCAATAGTCTTATCGAACGCGGGGTGAGAAATTCTTTCTACAGATAAAAGAGTAATTAAATATGTCGTAACCAATACTCACATGGAGCCATAAGCAATGAGACAATCCCGTTCCATTTCACCAACACGTAGCTCCCCTTCTTTAGCTCTACCTTCCACTGGTTGACGGGTCAGCGGTTTCACAGGACCAGAACTTCGAGCATGCATTTTATCTTGAACCATGTGCTTCAATCTTTGATAATAAACAGAGTCCAAAATAAATATAGCCAGTTAAACCACAAGTCAGAACTTCTTTGCCAAGGTAGTTGCAGCCGTGGCGTATCAAGTCATCACTTACGTCTTTTACCTACGAGTTAAATTTAAATTATAAAAGTCAAACTGATTCCACTTCAGAAAAAAGATAAAATACACACTATACCAGAGCATTCATGGACACACAAGGAGAAAACTTCTAATTTCTTGCGGTTTTCCATATTTAATCTGTCCTTTTACTTTTTTATTGTAGTTGCTCATCACTACGATGCATTTCGACAAATATTACACTGTGAATGTCGTGGTAAACAAAAGTGAAGAATCTAAAATGAGTTTAGACAGTTTTAATACAAATTAAGACACCCCCATGGCTATTCCCATAAGGTATTACGTTTAAAATCTACGGGAAAAAAACAATTTGATCTTAAGATGTTTGTTGGAAGCGCTCTAATCGAAATTTCTAGGCCCTTCAAACTTTGAAGCAAATTAGCATTAAAATCAGACACTAGCTGCCTAGCTTGCATAAGATGCTCGTTAAGTCGTTGCATAAGCACGAGTTAACCAAAAAGTTGTACCCCACAAGTTCTACGTCATCAAAAACCTCCGTAAGTCTTCAATGTTTAGGGAGGCGCACACTATCTCAACCTCCCTTAAAAGGCAATGAGTATCTCAGTTTCTCTAATAGTGACTCGCATGAAATTTCACATATTTGGAACTTAAAACTAAAAGAACTGAAAAATTGAGATAATATCGTTTACGGAATAATGCTCTTATACAAATTTATTAGCACTTAAAGATTGAACTGAAAGCATTTCAGCCTGAGTGCAAAAGCCAAGTAGCTTCCAAAAATTTTTCAACTACTTTTTACCTTATAGATCCCAATTGTTTAGCATTCTCAGGAGTATCATTTAAAATTCCGAGGTAATTCCCCACTCTTCCCTGAAATGTAGGATGCACACCTCCTAATCACCATATTATTATCTTTCCTCCTTTTATGAAAATTTACCACAACAGCTGCATTAAACAAACATGCTTGCCTTTCTAGATATACTGCTATAGATGAATAAATGAATCTTCAAACGAATCAAAAATTAAATTTAATCACCAAGTCAAACTTGAAAAGAGAAAAAACTACCGCAAAAGGAGAACAGGTTTACCCCCCCCCCTTAAAACTTCCAAAGACCTAGTGTCACTTGCGCTTTACTGAAAACGATTTGTGTTTCGACCAGAGTGTTTTTGATTTGCCCTGTAAGTTGCACACTTATATAGCAGCCATATTTAGTTTCAAATTTGCTTTCTGCATTAGGTTTTTTCGTCCATCTTAAGTTTCCTGGTCCTTCTAGCGAAGAAACAAGCAAATGTTTTTTTTTTATCGAGATAAAAAAAAACCTGTAGATTATCTAAATAGCTTCTTTCATCCACCCGTTTTTTTCTTGCCGAATTTCAATTTTTGGGGCCGTAAACGCATAAAACTTGACAAAGACATGAGTAGAGTTGCTCGTCTGGATTTGCGCAGGCCCCGTAACAAACAGTTTTTTCTGTTAATTTTACTTCTACTGGTCATTACACTCTTTGCCAGGGAATGACGCAATTTCAAAAGTTCAGTCTACTGGTCATTACACTCTTTGCCAAGAGGAACGAGTATAACTTGATTGGTGATTAGGATTTGAATAAAAGGAATAGTTTTCTTTACAATTCATGTCGTTGCTAAAGCTAACTCTCATTGGAAAAAAGGGGTATAAAGCTTTTTGTTTTGATAAGAATTGCACAATGAATGTATCGTTTGACGTGGGCATTTTTTATGAGCCAATCAGAGGTTGTTCAATATACGATAACTTGATTTGTGGTTGGGATTTGAATAAAAGAAATGGTTATGTTATTTGCTTGCGTGTATAGGAATTCCCATGTTATTTGCTTGCAGGTATAGATATTCCCTTGTTATTTGCTTGCATGTATAGGAATTCCCATGTTATTTGCTTGCGTGTATAGGAATTCCCATGTTATTTGCTTGCATGTATAGGAATTCCCATGTTATTTGCTTGCGTGTATAGGAATTCCCATGTTATTTGCTTGCATGTATAGGAATTCCCTTGTTATTTGCTTGCGTGTATAGGAATTCCCATGTTATTTGCTTGCGTGTATAGGAATTCCCATGTTATTTGCTTGCGTGTATAGGAATTCCCATGTTATTTTAAGGGCTTATGTCCCCCCCATGCTATTATAAGAGTTTATGTCCCCTTCCTATGCTATTCCAGGAGCTTATGTTCCTTCCTATGCTATTATAAGGGCTTTTCCGTGTGGTTTTTCTTTACTTGGTACCCATTAAAAACAAAATTTTTGTGTTAAATAAGTAGTTCTTATATCTTTAAAAGAGCTTTACGGGGTTTGAGACACTCTGTTGCCTGATTCCGTTTGATTTTTCTTTACTTAGTGCTCATTAAAAACGAAATTTTTGTGTTAAATAAGTAGTTCTTGTATCTTTTAAAAGAGCTTTACGGGGTTTGAGAGACTCGGTTGTCTGATTCCGTGTGATTTTTCTTTACTTGGTGCCCATTAAAAAAGTTGCTAGCGAAAACCCCGTGTGGATGAGTTGAAATAAAAAATTTTAACAAGAAATGGCTGAAAAGTGTTTTGGGGGAGATGGGTTGATTGGCAGAAGGATGTATTAGCGAATTTAAAGTGGAGGGCGAGTTGCTAGCGAAAAATATAAGCTAATAGGGGTTTTTGACCGTAAACTCTAGTTTTTTGTAAGAAAATTATGGAAAATACAATTCGTTGGTTCATAGGTGAAACTTAAGTCCAGGTATGGATCGAAAAATAAACTATTTCTGTAGAATCTGAGCTAATAAGGGTTTTTGACCATAAACTCTAGTTTCCTGTAAGAAAATTATGCAAAATACAATTCTCTCGTTCAAATGTGAAACTTAGGTCCATTCTCTGGTTCAAATGTGGAAAAAACCCGTGTGAATGAGTTAAAATAGAAATTTTTTAACAAGAAATGACTGAAAAGTGTTTGGAGGAGATGGGTTAATTGGCAGAAGGATGTATTAGCGTAGTTATAGTGGAGGCCGAGTTGCTAGCGAAAAACCCGTGTGGATGAGTTGAAATAAAAATTTTTAACAAGAAATGTCTGAAAAGTGTTTTGGGGAGATGGGTTGATTGGCAGAAGGATGTATTAGCGAAGTTATAGTGGAGGGCAAGTTGCTAGTGAAAAATCTAAGCTAATAAGGTTTTTGACCGTAAACTCTAGTTTTTTGTAAGAAAATTATGGAAAATACAATTTGTTGGTTCATAGGTGAAACTTAAGTCCAGGTATGGATTGAAAAAATAAACTATTTCTGTAGAATCTGAGCTAATAAGGGTTTTTGACCATAAACTCTAGTTTCCTGTAAGAAAATTATGGAAAATACAATTCTCTCGTTCAAATGTGAAACTTAGGTCAATTCTCTGGTTCAAATGTGAAACTTAAGTCCAGTTTCGGATACTCATAATAATGAGGACTGATGGTTCTAATTCAATATTTTTTTTCATAAAAGCAAACTATTTTTTTTAAACTTCGAAATTATTCAACTTTTTTTTTTGTACGTTTCTTAAAATGACAAAATATGCTTACGGCTCTAACAATTGTACTCTGTGATTGGTCAGAGACACAATGTGGCTTTCCCACTGGTATTCTATGTCCGGATATCGACACTACCTAGTCTATTGCATGTATTAAATCAGTATTTTTTACGCAGTAGTACGATAAACACATAAGTCATATCTTTTAAAAAAGTGAAGATGGAGCATTTTAATAAAGTGTGTTCACATGTCAATGTTATTGTAGCATTGAATGCTGACAAGGAGAAGTATTTAAACTATGAAACAAGTAAAAATGGTAGCACTATTGGAAATGTATGTGTGCATTGTCATGACAGTAAGGAATTTAATTTCTTTGGAGTACCAAAAAAATTCAACTCTTTTATGGTGGATATGCAAGAGTGAGATATCCAGAGATGATAGCACTCAAAGAAAATGCCAACATAAAAATAATAGTTGATGAAGAGGGACATCTTCTTGCCAGTGCTTGTGGTAACATGCTACCTATTGTTACACCCCATCGTCAACTTTCGGGTATTAGCATTCAACGGAAGATCAAAAGAAGACATGCATACTCTTCTACTAATATCATAAACCATATCTTGTCGACGTGCCGAAACTGTTACCTTTGTAAAAATAATGTTGTAATAGACAGTGAAATTGCCGGAAAAATAAAAAGGGCATGGCAGAAAATATCACTAAGGAATATAAAGATGAATCGATGAAAAACAAAGTACCAGCAAACTTCACTACCATTAATCAAACAATTAATGAACCAAATAATAGCAAAGATGAAGTGCATATTGAACATGTGGATGACCCCCCATTAGAAATGTGTTCACATGCTAGTGTTATTGTAGCATTGAATGCTGACAAGGAGAAGTATTTGAACTATGAAACAAGTACAAGTGGTAGCACTATCGGAAACGTATGCGTGCGTTGTCATGACACTATGGAATTAAATTTCTTTGGAGTACCAAAAAAATTCAATTATACAAATGGTGGATATGGGAAAGTATCATTTCCAGAGATGTTAGTACTCAAAGAGAATGCCAACATAAAAATAATAGTTGATGAAGAGGGGTATCTTCATGCTAGTGCTATAGGTAACATGCTACCTATTGATAGAACCTTTCGTCGGCTTTTAGGTATTAGCATTCAAATGAAAGCAAAGAGGAAAAGAAAGGCCTACTCTGCTACTAATATCATAAACCATATCTTGTCTACGTGCCTAAACTGTTACCTGTGTAAAAATAATGTGATAATAGACAGTGAAATTGCCAGAAAAATAAAATGGGTATTGTCAGAAAATATCACTATGGAATATAAAGATGAAACGATGAAAAACAAAGCACCAGCAAACGTTACTGGCATTGATCAAAACAGTCAATGAATCAAATAATACCAAAGACGAAAAGCATTTTGAGCTTGTTCATGAGACACCAGTAAAAATTGTGTATGATTCAAAATGGAATAATGATTATTCCACTGATTACGAACTAAGAGAAGACAATAACTACAATATCAAGAGAGAACATGGCGAACCACTTTATGGAACAGATTCAAAATGTCCAAAGTTAATCATTGATATTAATAATGTATCATAATATATTTTTGTATTAATATTCTACATAGCACTATTTCATTAAAAACATTACATTGTTATGTGTTCATTATTTTTTAGAGTAAGCTAGCACATCAAGCGTTTAGAATGTCTATTAAAACATCGACGATGTAAGAAAAGGAATTTGCGTACATCTATTGTCAAACACATGGGATAACATTGTCAAAATCTAGGTATCAGAATGAAAAATTGTAGGTAAGTAAGTAAGCAAGTAAGTAAGTAAGTAAGGAAGTAAGTAAGTAAGTAAGTAAGTAACAAACTCTTTCTTGAATTCACCTCATGGATACACAATGCAGAAATTTCATTTAAGAAATTATGAAAAAATTGTAAGCAAGTAACAAAAAAATTGTAAGCAAGTAACAAACCCTTTCCTGAAGTCACCTCTCGGATACACAATGCAGAAACTTCATTTAAGAAATTATCAAAAAAAATTGTAAGTACAAAAAAAAAGTCATTTCATTCAAGAAATTATGAAAACATTCTAAATAAGTAACAAATCCTTTCTTGAAGTTACCTCATGGATACACAACGCAGAAAGTTTCATTTAAGAAATTATCAAAAATTGTAAGTAAGTAGCAAATTCTTTCTTGAATTCACCTCCTGGATAAATAAAAAGACATTTCATTCAAGAAATTATGACAAAATTCTAAGTAAGTAACAAAACTGTTTCTTGAATCCTCCTCTGAATGCACAATACAGATATTTCATTAAGAAATTACGAAAAAATTGTAAGCAAGTAACAAACTCTTTCTTGAATACACCTCGTGGATACACAATGCAGAAATTTCATTTAAGAAATTATCAAAAATTGTAAGTAAGTAGCAAATTCTTTCTCGAATTCACCTCCTGGATCAATAAAAAAGACATTTCATTCAAGAAATTATGACAAAATTCTAAGTAAGTAACAAACTCTTTCTTGAAGTTACCTCATGGATACATAATGCAGAAAATTTCATTTAAGAAATTATGAAAAAATTGTAAGCAAGTAACAAACTCTTTCCTGAAGTCACCTCGTGGATACACAATGCAGAAATTTCATTGAAAGGAAATTATGAAAAAATTGTAAGTAAGTAGCAAATTCTTTCTTGAATTCACCTGCTGGATAAACAAAAAAGACATTTCATTCAAGAAATTATGACAAAATTCCAAGTAAGTAACAAACTCATTATTGTTTTCACGACTTAGATACACGATGTAGAAATTTAATTCAAGAAAATTATGAAAAAATTCTCAGTAAGTAACAATTTCTTTCTTAAAGTCAACTCTTGGATACACAATACGAAAATTTCATTCAATAAATTATGAAAAAATTGTAAGCAAGTAACAAACTCTTTCCTGAAGTCACCTCTTGGATACACAATGCAGAAACTTCATTTAAGAAATTATCAAAAAATGTAAGTAAGTAAAAAAATTCTTTCTTGAATTCGCCTCTTGGATAAACAAAAAAAGTCATTTCATTCAAGAAATTATGACAAAATTCTAAATAAGTAACAAATCCTTTCTTGAAGTTACCTCATGGATACACAACGCTTTATTGTTTTAACGACTTAGATACACGATGTAGAAATTTAATCCAAGAAAAAAAATTATAAAAAAAAGAAAAGTAAGTAACAAACTCTTTATTGATTTTCACCTCTTGGATACAGAAAAAGACATTTCATTCAAGAAATTATGACAAAATTCTAAGTAAGTAAAAAATTCATTCTTGAATTCGCCGTTTACATGCAAAATACAGAAATTTCATACTATGGGACCTCTACACGTGATTAAACACGTTTTGAAACTACATGCTATTTGCTTGCCTTTCCTTGGCACCTTTCCAAACGAGCGGGGATCCCCCACTGGTTCCTACACATTGCAAAAAAGTGACGTCTCTGTGCCGTCTCTGTGATGACACACACATAGAGACGAGACACGCACAGACACGACACACAAACAGAGCCATAATCCAACCAGAGCCACAAACAGAGCATATCCAAAAAGTTGGGTTGTAGGTTCACTTAGAGTGGCGCGCCACTCTAAGTGAAC
This sequence comes from Artemia sinica, assembly GCA_027921565.1. Taxonomy (NCBI): domain Eukaryota; kingdom Metazoa; phylum Arthropoda; class Branchiopoda; order Anostraca; family Artemiidae; genus Artemia; species Artemia sinica. The sequence goes on along the minus strand of CM051264.1, from coordinate 17,290,752 downwards.
CTAGAGATCAACCAAACTTTTGGATATCTCTCTCACTATGGCTCTGTTTGTGTGCGTGTCTGTGCATGTCTCGTCTCTATGTGTGTGTGTCATCACAGAGACGGCACAGAGACGTCACTTTTTTGCAATGTGTAGGAACCAGTGGGGGATCCCCGCTCGTTTGGAAAGGTGCCAAGGAAAGGCAAGCAAATAGCATGTAGTTTCAAAACGTGTTTAATTACGTGTGTAGAGGTCCCATAGTATGAAATTTCTGTATTTTGCATGTAAACGGCGAATTCAAGAATGAATTTTTTACTTACTTAGAATTTTGTCATAATTTCTTGAATGAAATGTCTTTTTCTGTATCCAAGAGGTGAAAATCAATAAAGAGTTTGTTATTACTTTTCTTTTTTTATAATTTCTTGAATTAAATTTCTACATCGTGTATCTAAGTCGTGAAAACAATAAAGCGTGTGTATCCATGAGGTAACTTCAAGAAAAGGATTTGTTACTTATTTAGAATTTTTTTGTCATAATTTCTTGAATGAAATGACTTTTTTTTGTTTATCCAAGAGGCGAATTCAAGAAAGAATTTTTTACTTACTTACAATTTTTGATAATTTCTTAAATGAAGTTTCTGCATTGTGTATCCAAGAGGTGACTTCAGGAAAGAGTTTGTTACTTGCTTACAATTTTTTCATAATTATTGAATGAAATTTCCGTATTGTGTATCCAAGAGTTGACTTTAAGAAAGAAATTGTTACTTACTGAGAATTTTTTCATAATTTCTTGAATTAAATTTCTACATCGTGTATCTAAGTCGTGAAAACAATAATGAGTTTGTTACTTACTTGGAATTTTGTCATAATTTCTTGAATGAAATGTCTTTTTGTTTATCCAGCAGGTGAATTCAAGAAAGAAATTTGCTACTTACTTACAATTTTTTCATAATTTCCGTAATGAAATTTCTGCATTGTGTGTATCCACGAGGTGACTTCAGGAAAGAGTTTGTTACTTGCTTACAATTTTTTTCATAATTTCTTAAATGAAATTTCTCATTATGTATCCATGAGGTAACTTCAAGAAAGAGTTTGTTACTTACTTAGAATTTTGTCATAATTTCTTGAATGAAATGTCTTTTTTATTGATCCAGGAGGTGAATTCGAGAAAGAATTTGCTACTTACTTACAATTTTTGATAATTTCTTAAATGAAATTTCTGCATTGTGTATCCACGAGGTGTATTCAAGAAAGAGTTTGTTACTTGCTTACAATTTTTTCGTAATTTCTTAAATGAAATAGCTGTATTGTGCATTCAGGAGGAGGATTCAAGAAACAGTTTGTTACTTACTTAGAATTTTGTCATAATTTCTTGAATGAAATGTCTTTTTTATTTATCCAGGAGGTGAATTCAAGAAAGAATTTGCTACTTACTTACAATTTTTGATAATTTCTTAAATGAAATTTCTGCGTTGTGTATCCATGAGGTAACTTCAAGAAAGGATTTGTTACTTATTTAGAATTTTTTCATAATTTCTTGAATGAAATGACTTTTTTTTGTACTTACAATTTATTGATAATTCCTTAAATGAAGTTTCTGCATTGTGTATCCGAGAGGTGACTTCAGGAAAGGGTTTGTTACTTGCTTACGATTTTTTGTTACTTGCTTACAATTTTTTCATAATTTCTTAAATGAAATTCCTGCATTGTGTATCCATGAGGTGAATTCAAGAAAGAGTTTGTTACTTACTTACTTACTTACTTACTTACTTACTTACTTGCTTACTTACTTACCTACAATTTTTCATTCTGATACCTAGATTTTGACAATGTTATCCCATGTGTTTTGACAATAGATGTACGCAAATTCCTTTTCTTACATCGTCGATGTTTTAATAGACGTTCTAAACGCTTGATGTGCTAGCTTACTCTAAAAAATAATGAACACATAACAATGTAATGTTTTTAATGAAATAGTGTTATGTAGAATATTAATACAAAAATATATTATGATACATTATTAATATCAATGATTAACTTTGGACATTTTGAATCTGTTCCATAAAATGGTTCGCCATGTTCTCTCTTGATATTGTAGTTATTGTCTTCTCTTAGTTCGTAATCAGTGGAATAATCATTATTCCATTTTGAATCATACACAATTTTTACTGGTGTCTCATGAACAAGCTCAATATGCTTTTCGTCTTTGGTATTATTTGATTCATTGACTGTTTGATCAATGCCAGTAACGTTTGCTGGTGCTTTGTTTTTCATCGTTTCATCTTTATATTCCATAGTGATATTTTCTGACAATACCCATTTTATTTTTCTGGCAATTTCACTGTCTATTATCACATTATTTTTACACAGGTAACAGTTTAGGCACGTAGACAAGATATGGTTTATGATATTAGTAGCAGAGTAGGCCTTTCTTTTCCTCTTTGCTTTCATTTGAATGCTAATACCTAAAAAGCCGACGAAAGGTTCTATCAATAGGTAGCATGTTACCTATAGCACTAGCATGAAGATACCCCTCTTCATCAACTATTATTTTTATGTTGGCATTCTCTTTGAGTACTAACATCTATGGAAATGATACTTCCCATATCCACCATTTGTATAATTGAATTTTTTTGGTACTCCAAAGAAATTTAATTCCATAGTGTCATGACAACGCACGCATACGTTTCCGATAGTGCTACCACTTGTACTTGTTTCATAGTTCAAATACTTCTCCTTGTCAGCATTCAATGCTACAATAAACACTATCATGTGAACACATTTCTAATGGGGGGTCATCCACATGTTCAATATGCACTTCATCTTTGCTATTATTTGGTTCATTAATTGTTTGATTAATGGTAGTGAAGTTTGCTGGTACTTTGTTTTTCATCGATTCATCTTTATATTCCTTAGTGATATTTTTCTGCCAATGCCCTTTTTATTTTTCCGGCAATTTCACTGTCTATTACAACATTATTTTTACAAAGGTAACAGTTTCGGCACGTCGACAAGATATGGTTTATGATATTAGTAGAAGAGTATGCATGTCTTCTTTTGATCTTCCGTTGAATGCTAATACCCGAAAGTTGACGATGGGGTGTAACAATAGGTAGCATGTTACCACAAGCACTGGCGAGAAGATGTCCCTCTTCATCAACTATTATTTTTATGTTGGCATTTTCTTTGAGTGCTATCATCTCTGGATATCTCACTCTTGCATATCCACCATAAAAAGAGTGGAATTTTTTTGGTACTCCAAAGAAATTAAATTCCTTACTGTCATGACAATGCACACATACATTTCCAATAGTGCTACCATTTTTACTTGTTTCATAGTTTTAAATACTTCTCCTTGTCAGCATTCAATGCTACAATAACATTGACATGTGAACACACTTTATTAAAATGCTCCATCTTCACTTTTTAAAAGATATGACTTATGTGTTTATCGTACTACTGCGTAAAAATACTGATTTAATACATGCAATAGACTAGGTAGTGTCGATATCCGGACATAGAATACCAGTGAGAAAGCCACATTGTGTCTCTGACCAATCACAGAGTACAATTGTTAGAGCCGTAAGCATATTTTGTCATTTTAAGAAACGTACAAAAAAAAAAGTTGAATAATTTTCGAAGTTTAAAAAAAATAGTTTGCTTTCATGAAAAAAAAAATATTGAATTAGAACCATTAGTCCTCATTATTATGAGTATCCGAAACTGGACTTAAGTTTCACATTTGAACCAGAGAATTGACCTAAGTTTCACGTTTGAACGAGAGAATTGTATTTCCATAATTTTCTTACAGGAAACTAGAGTTTATGGTCAAAAACCCTTATTAGCTCAGATTCTACAGAAATAGTTTATTTTTCAATCCATACCTGGACTTAAGTTTCACCTATGAACCAACAAATGTATTTTCCATAATTTCTTACAAAAAAACTAGAGTTTACGGTCAAAAAACCTTATTAGCTTAGATTTTTCACTAGCAACTTGCCCTCCACTATAACTTCGCTAATACATCCTTCTGCCAATCAACCCATCTCCCCCAAAACACTTTTCAGACATTTCTTGTTAAAAATTTTTATTTCAACTCATCCATACGGGTTTTTCGCTAGCAACTCGGCCTCCACTATAACTACGCTAATACATCCTTCTGCCAATTAACCCATCTCCGTCCAAACACTTTTCAGTCATTTCTTGTTTAAAAAATTCTATTTTAACTCATTCACACGGGTTTTTCCACATTTGAACCAGAGAATGGACCTAAGTTTCACATTTGAACGAGAGAATTGTATTTTGCATAATTTTCTTACAGGAAACTAGAGTTTATGGTCAAAAACCCTTATTAGCTCAGATTCTACAGAAATAGTTTATTTTTCGATCCATACCTGGACTTAAGTTTCACCTATGAACCAACGAATTGTATTTTCCATAATTTTCTTACAAAAAACTAGAGTTTACGGTCAAAAACCCCTATTAGCTAAGATTTTTCGCTAGCAACTCGCCCTCCACTTTAAATTCGCTAATACATCCTTCTGCCAATCACCCATCTCCCCCAAAACACTTTTCAGCCATTTCTTGTTAAAATTTTTTATTTCAACTCATCCACACGGGGTTTTCGCTAGCAACTTTTTTGATGGGCACCAAGTAAAGAAAAATCACACGGAATCAGACAACCGAGTCTCTCAAACCCCGTAAAGCTCTTTTAAAAGATACAAGAACTACTTATTTAACACAAAAACTTCGTTTTTAATGAGCACTAAGTAAAGAAAAATCAAACGGAATCAGGCAACAGAGTGTCTCAAAACCCCGTAAAGCTCTTTTAAAAGATATAAGAACTACTTATTTAACACAAAAATTTTGTTTTATAATGGTACCAAGTAAAGAAAAAACCACACGGGAAAAGCCCTTATAATAGCATAGGAAGGAACATAAGCTCCTGGAATAGCATAGGAAGGGGACATAAACTCTTATATAATAGCATGGGGGGGGGACATAAGCCCTTAAAATAGCATGGGAATTCCTATACACGCAAGCAAATAACATGGGAATTCCTATACATGCAAGCAAATAACATGGGAATTCCTATACACGCAAGCAAAATAACGTGGGAATTCCTATACATGCAAGCAAATAACATGGGAGTTCCTATACATGCAAGCAAATAACATGGGAATTCCTATACACGCAAGCAAATAACAAGGGGAATTCCTATACATGCAAGCAAATAACATGGGAATTCCTATACACGCAAGCAAATAACATGGGAATATCTATACCTGCAAGCAAATAACATGGGAATTCCTATACACGCAAGCAAATAACATAACCATTTCTTTTATTCAAATCCCAACCACAAATCAAGTTATCGTATATTGAACAACCTCTGATTGGCTCATAAAAAATGCCCACGTCAAACGATACATTCATTGTGCAATTCTTATCAAAAACAAAAAGCTTTATACCCCTTTTTTCCAATGAGAGTTAGCTTTAGCAACGACATGAATTGTAAAGAAAACTATTCCTTTTATTCAAATCCTAATCACCAATCAAGTTATTACTCGTTCCTCTTGGCAAAGAGTGTAATGACCAGTAGACTGAACTTTTGAAATTGCGTCATTCCCTGGCAAAGAGTGTAATGACCAGTAGAAGTAAAATTAACAGAAAAAAACTGTTTGTACGGGGGCCTGCGCAAATCCAGACGAGCAACTCCACTGACATGTTTTATTCACATAAGTATTCAGCTTCAAAAATTATCTCTAGAATATGATGAAATGGAGAGGAAGTGCTTGCCAAGTACTTCCTCATGTGGTGATGGCCTCAGATGGCTTACCGTTACGGCAAGTTTCTAGCAATTGAAGTAGCAATACATGGAACTATTCAAAATGAAATCACTGCTCAAAGTTTCAAATACTATTCGTACATACACGCCTATACCTGAAAACTACCAATCAGGTCTACTACAAGTGCTTTCATATATAAAACAACATCTAAAAATAGCCTCATTGAAAATAATATTCATTTTTTGAGGATAAGATAAGCAGAATTACATGAAAATAAAAGAAAAAGAAGAACAACCACTGCTTGATTTGTTAAAAATTAATTTTAACAGAGTTTGACTAGCCCCAAAATACCAATTACTACTCCGCCAGATTAGATAAGTATACCTACCATATTTTATATACTACAGTTCGCTTACCTTGGATCCTCCAAAACAGGTACCATAATGTTGTTTCCCGTCAAGCAGGCCTGCCTTTCCAGCAAGCAGTTCAATCAGCTTTGCAACGTCATTCGAGACGGGAAACCATGTGGATTCATAATCATATCAGGAACAACTCCATAGCAACTAAATGGCATATTCTCTTGAGGGACTATAATGGCTAAACAACATAAACTGAATAAATTCCAATATTCAAACTACAAACTAATGAATACAATTTGATTGAAAAAAGCAAAAGAACAAAATATGATCTAGATTAAAAAAAGATTCTAAATATTTGCTAGATGCTAGATGCTAAATATTTGTTTGTGGATGACTACTGTAGATGTGATATAGAAACCCTGAGACATTAAAGTATATACTTTACGCTAAATGTTTCTGGCCTAATTCCAGAAACATCGGACATGTCATATAAAGCATATAATAAGTGAGGGGTCTCTGACTTTGAGAAATCACGATTACCAGGTGGCACGTGCCAAGCACGACGGAACTGTGCCACGTGTGATGGAACTGTGTAGCACAATAGGAGCTCCAAGATGTACACCAGGCGATGGAAAGTGGGTGATCCCTCGATAATAAGTCTCTAAAATGTAACCAGTCGCCATGGTTTTTGAAAGACTGCAGACTTATTTCTAGTATGTAGTTTTATGTAGTTGTGCCACAGTTTTTTATTTCTCCATGTGGCTCAACTCTAGTTCAGAAAAAGACTGTGCGTTTGTTTTATAGATATTTCAGAGCAGAAACAAAAGTTTCTTGGGGGACTGAACCCCTCGTACTCTTCACCTATGGCAACATCTATTCTATGATTAGTCAGATATAATGATCTAGTGCTGGCTTAGTAAAGAGCCATTTACCTCGGATACATTGTTTTTATTTTTTTTTTTCCTGACCATAAGGATAAGGGGAGTGGTAGAAATTTGATAGAGGACATTTTATTGAAAAACTGAAGGCTCCGCAGCTTTTTATGAGTCATATGATTGAATGGCTCCTAGCCTCCCTCCTGTGCCCTATTTTGCTATCCTCCCCCATGACCGTCAAGACATCCAATTAGGATTTTGAGACAAACATTTCTCCGAAGAGTCGAGATGTCTAGTAAAGACCCGTTCGCAGTGAGACTTTACTAATAACGAGATCTAGCTAGCGCTAATATGAGCTAAAGAAGTATACAGCTAAAGAAGTCAAGTTTGGTTAAAGCTAATGGAAATAAAATAAAAATAGGATGAATATATAATAGTTTAGAAACAAATTTGGGTTATATATTTGCACATTAGGGGGGGTGGGGGTGGGGGATAAGGCATACCATATATTAGATACGTAACCTAATCTAGACACCTTTTCCCTCTAAACCCCCAAAAACAACAGTTTAAATATCGTAAACGCAATGAAAACTACGCATTGCATTCTAATTATTAATAGTGGTGTCTTGGAATAAACAGCCAGGCAGGTATCTGTCCCGGTATCTGTAGCATCTCGAGTTTGACATTCCATATACAGTATATAAAAGAGTAGTTTAATGCACTTGTACCGAAGATCTAGAGGCAAATGTTTAAATGGCTGCGGCACGGGTACATGGCGGGAGCAAGTAAGACTCTTTTATTGGACACATATTTGTTTGTTAGTTTTTGGAAAGGCATGCCTGCCTAGAGTCTCAGGCATGTTGACCAAGGATTTAAAATTGACGTAGGACCGTTAGATTGCCTGGAATGAGGGGCAAACAAGGCACGCCCGCCTATGGTCTTAAAAAGGTTGGCCAAAAATTTAGAATTGACACAGGACCATTAATTTGCTTGAAATAACAGGCAAACAATCGTTTAAAACCATCTTTATCTTCCAAATAGTATCTATTCGTTGCCTGAGCTCAGCCTCACATTCTGAGAAAATTTCAATTTTTCGCAAATTTTTCAAATTTTTGTGTCACTTGCCCAAGACTCTGGGCGGGTGGGCGCCCCAAAACATTGTCCCAAATTCTCTCTCAATTTAGCACTTGGCCCCCACGTCTCCAATCAATTTCATTTTATGACTGACAACGCTTTTTATCAAAAATAAAATTGAAAAAAACAAAAATTTTTATAAAAATAAAAAAGAAGAAAGTCCCTTTATGAGTTTAAAATGGCTGACAACACTTTTATCAAAAAAGCAAAATTCTGAAAAAAATTATCGTTTTAAAAATATAAAAGAAGAAAGTCATCCCTTCCCTTTTTCAAGAGCCTTTTAGCCACTGATTGTACTAACTGATTGATGTCAAAGAAACGCTCATAGAGGTTAAATAGAAATGTTAATTTTGGTGATTAAGATTTGATTAATGCAACTTTATAGTATATGCCACTTAAGGACTCCAAGTCAAGGACTTGGGATTGCCTTGGAGTGCTTAAGTGGCAATATTTCCTATTAGGAGAATAAATTAAACTGCATTCTTGTATCCAAAAAAATCCTTCAGTGACAACTTGTTTGTTTTTCCTTTATTTTTCTGTCTGCCATTGTACTCAATACTACTCAAAAGGCTTGGCGTCACTAGATACATAGCAGTCCCGAAATAATAATTGGAATTCTTTAGAATAATAATTGGATAATCTAGTTATCCAATTTTTAAAACTAAATTTGAAAATTTTTAGTTGAGACAAATTAGAGCCCAGAAAAATAATTGAGCAGCCCTGCACACGAAGTCAAATATCTGCCCTCTCGTATAAGAAAAAATATAATGGAGCAAAGCTAGTTGTAAATTATGATTTTAAAATAGAGAATCAAGTTGAGGAAGCAACTCGATTCGACGAAGATGAAGGATGATTGATAACCATGTAGCAGGCCGAAAAACTTCTTTATGAGCTTAACAAGGGCTTACATTTCCCTGTTGTATGCGAGAGCCAGGCTCGACAATTCCATCTTTTCCGAGTATAATGTGTCTCCTATCAGGCTCTTCAGTCACTTAATCAACGAGAGGTCCGTCAATTTTGTCACTCAGTCCTTTTCCATAGTTACGAAGTTGTATCACTTCATTTTTGTAAACTATACACCGTCCATATCCTGTAAAAGGAGTAAATTCAGTATCTAATATTTAAAGCACTTAAAACATTCGCTTTTGATAAAAATTGGCATCAACGAGCAAAATTGTTTACATAATTAAGTTCTCTTGATATCAGAGCACAGGGGGAGGAAACCCCGAAGAAGCAATCGCACATCAATAAAAATCACGCCTCCAAATCGCTATGTAGAAAAACTCCATGTTCAAAATTACAGTACGGTCTCTCACACCGGTAAGAAGCTCTTTCAAATATAAAAATCTCTTTTTTTTTTTTTGCACTCTATTGCTTTTTTTAAGTAACACCTGGGATTACACAACAGCGAAGTGTCGTTCGACCATTTTGTGTCGTAAAACAACAATTTCAGCACCAACAAGGCCAAAATTGAGGAGAAAAAAGGGAAAGAAAATAGTTAATTTAAAATTGCGAGAAAGCTCACACCATCAATCAAATTCACTATGTCTCTTGAGAATCAAAAAAACAGGTTTCATCCCACTATATACAAAAATACGAAACTTCGTATTTCCTCCATAAGGACGGTCCAGTTACTTACGCATACATACTTAGTAGATTCTTGCTTTTTATTATTGTTTGTTTTTGCCAATAGTGACCGCATCAAGTCGCTAGTCGTGGAAAACTGAGAGAGGGCTCATTGGAATAAAAAATTCAAGGTGAAGTGCCCTTTTCAAGTAATTAAAGCGACCAAGCAACATAAAAGTACTGTTTTAAGCCATTCTTTGCCACAAAACGCCAATTTTTTCCAAAATACGGCAATAAGTGGACTTTCAGCTTCTACAAGGTTAGAATATGTCACTCCAAACAATGACTTGAAAATTTCACTCGTATGTGGGAATATCTATATATAACTATCAAGGTTGTATCCAGAGGGGGAGGGGTTAACCCCCCTCTCTCTAAGAAAACAAAACCCTAGACACGGTCTTGACAGCGATTACACATCATAATTTTTGCTGCGCAATTGCACATCAGCGTGTGACGGGAATATTAGAAAAAGAGTCAATGGAAAGGAGGGGGGGGGGGTTAAGTTTCAGAAAGTATATTTGTAGGCTCAAATTTCTCTACTTTCTTGGGAAGTCTCCTCTTTCGAACGATCACAAATTAAGAATAAACACTATTAATATTTGAAATTTTTTAATTTTTCTTAGATTTGATATTTTTTCACATGAAAATAAAGAATGACGTAAAACTCGAAAAGAACACAATTTACCTAATATACACAGAAGCTACTGTTACGCCCTTTACGGTAGTGCCTTTCAACACATTTGTCCCCTCGTCCATCGAAACAAAAGGCGTTTGTAATTTGGAATTTTCATATTATTCTTAGTACAAAGGTAGATTTTATTGTCAAGAGCTGAGATAAACTCTCATATGGGATAATTACTTCCCATTTCAAGTCTTCACATAGTTGTTCACTATCAAAAGAAACAAAACTAGAATTTTAACTTACATCTTATTTTATAGACTTAGTTTTTTTCTTATTAAACTTGACACAAATGCATTCAAAAAAATTCATTTTTGCACCCTACACCAAGATATATTCTTGAAGCACCAAGCTAAAACAAATAGTACGTTATCATTTACCAAAATGCATTCAGAGGCATCACCTCTGATGTTTATTCAATACGGGATCAGGAGCAACAGTTTTCATGATATCTATGTTCAACCCAACGACGATTTGAAGTGTTTTCATCTCACGTGTCCCAAGCTCGTTGAATATAGGTTCTTCAGAATTAGAACGAACTTAATAGCATGGTTCAGCACAGGTTCAAGAAATATTGGTAAACTTTTTTTTAAAAAAGATAGATTTCGTTCTGCAGGAAAGGATTTTGAAGGTGCAAGTTTTAGCCATTAAATAAAAAAAAGCTAATTATAATCGAATTTTATTATTGTTTTTTTCATTTTGGTTTTCATCCGCATCGACAAAAAATTCTGCTTTTCAAAGCACTTCTAAACTATTTCACATGTATTGGGTTATTAAATGAATGTATCTACTTACTTCACGTATCTTAGAATGGTAATTAATACATTTCCCAAATATAAATTTAGAAGTGCAATAGTCAAGCTAGAGAAGAATTGGACACAAAAAGAAGGGAATGATCAATTATTAATCCTTTTGTTTTTTCTTTAAATATATCTTACAGAGAAAACTGGCCTTAAAATGTAACTCATGTAGGCTATATATGTAGGCTCTGTAGGCTGCGCACGGAAGGTCTAAATCGTTCCGGATGTCTCAACGTAATATTTCCGAAATTTGTAGTCCAATAAGGTAATGCCAGTAGCACAAGAAGAATGATGAACAACCTTCTTCTCTTCACAAAAAAAAAAAAAAAAAAAAAAAAAAAAAAAAGTGGTATTATTATTCGTAATTGCAAATACCTCTGTCAACAGATGCCTGGTTTAAACAATGGCATCTTCAATGTCATATCCAGAGTAGCTCATGGCAGCAACAATGGCGTTCTGTCCAGCAGGGAGCTGTTCTAAATTAATCAAGTCGATTGTCCTAGACTTCACCATTGGCTTCATAGGGTAAATATATTATACTGTAGACTATCAATCTTCATTCTTTGATTTAGTCCTATTACACCTAAAAACAAAATTTCATAAATATCTGTAGGTTCTGCACGGCATCTGCAGGTTTGTCCTACTAATATTGACCTTGCAAAGTTTTAGTCTTCAACAGTCCAAAGTGATAAATATTTTTCATCATCCTTTTTTTTTCTCTAATTATTTCTTTTTTTCCGACTATTAATTAAAAGGTTTTAAATAAAAAAACAATACGAATGAAGCCCCCCAAAAAAATTGATTTATCAATTTATTTTTTGAAAGTTACAAATTTTCATTCAGAATTCTCCTGTAGGAAAAAAAACACAAAAAAAACGTATTCATTCTAGCATTAAAAACTGGCTAAAACTAGCTATAGCCTCTAGGACACAAACACTAAAAATATATATTCATTTTAACACTAAAAGCTAGCTCAAGAGCCTATAGCCTGTAGGAAAAAAAACACACAAGAAAACGTGTTCATTCTAACATTAAAAGCTAGTTAAAGAGCCTATAGCCTGTCCTACACAAAACACTAAAAAGACGTATTCATTTTAACATTAAAGACTAGCTAAAGAGCCTATAGCCTATAGGACAAAAACACTAAAAAAAGAATTCATTCTTACATTAAAAACTAGCTAGAGAGCTTATAGCCTGTAGGAAAAAAAATATAAAATACCTATTCATTCTAACATTAAAAGCTAACAAAAGAGCCTATAGCCTGCAGGACAAAAAAACACTAAAAAAACGTATTCGTTCTAACATTAAAAGCTAGCTAGATAGCTTATAGCCTGTAGGACGAAAAACACTGGAGAAAACGTATTCATCTTAACATTAAAAGAAAGCTAAAGATCATACAGCCTGTAGAACGAAAACAAATTAAAAGAAGGTATTCATTGTAACATTAAAAGCTAGCTAAAGAGCCTATAGCCTGTAGGACAAAAAGACTAGAAAAATGTATTCTTTCTAACATTAAAAGCTAGCTAAAGAGCCTATAGCCAATAGGACAAACAACACTAAAAAACGTATTGATACTAACATTAAAAGTTAGAAAAAAGTATTCATTCTAACATTAAAAGCCAGAAAAAACGTATTCATTCAATTATTAAAAGCTAGCTAGAGAGCCTATAGCATGTAAGACAAAAACACTAAAAAAACGTATTTATTCTAACATTAGAAGCTAGCCCACGAGCCTACATCCTGTAGGACCCAAGAACACTAGAAAAAGTGTATTCATTCTAACATTAAAAGCTAGGTAAGAGCCTGTAGCCTATAGGACAAACAACACTACAAAAAACGTATTCATTGTATCATTAAAAGCTAGAAAAACGTATTCATTCTAACATTAAATGCTATAAAAACGTATTCATACTAACTCTAAAAGCTCGCTAAAGATCATATAGCCTATAAAACAAAAACAGCGAAAGAAACGTATTCATTACTAACATTAAAAGCTAACTAAAGAGCCTATAGTCTGTAGGACAAAAAAAACTTAAAAAACGCATTCATTCTAACACAAAAAGCTAGCTATAGAGCCTGTAGAACAAAAACAACTTAAAAAACGTATTCATTCTAACATTAAAAGGTAGCTAAAGAGCCTATTCAATTACAATAAATAACCGAGTCAAACTCAAAACGAGCAGAAATTAACATGAGTAGGGCTCAAAACCCCTATGCCTTCCCAAGGCCAGAACATAATTTGCACTTTACTGAAAAAAATATAAAAGTTTTTTACTTTTTATAGCTTTTGATTAAAAAATATCAGTATATGTAAATTAAACTGACAATGCACATTCATTTGTAGTTTTTTTCAGTAAAGTGCAAATTATGTTCTGGCCTTTGGAAGGCATAGGGGTTTTCAGCCCTACTCATGTTAATTTCTGCTTGTTTTGAGTTTGACTCGGTTATTTACTGTAATTAAATAAAAAAACAAGTTTTTTTTTAACTGAAAGTAAGGAGCAACATTAAAACTTAAAACAAACAGAAATTATTCCGTATATGAAAGGAGCTGTCCCCTCCTCAACGCCTCGCTCTTTACGCTAAAGTATTTTATTGTTTTAAAAAATAGAGTTGTGAGAAAGAGTCTAACTTTAGCGTAAAGAGCGAGGCGTTGAGGAGGGGACATCCCCTTTCATATACGGAATAATTTCTCTTCGTTTTAAATTTGATGATGTTGCTCCTTACTTTCAGTTAAAAAAAACTTGTTTTTTTTATTTAATTTTTGAACGTTTTTGAATTAATAGAGATTTTGATTTTGGCTCACCGTAAATGAATAATAAAAAACAATTTACATATTAATCTTACTTTCATTTGGTTAAATGGCTTTCTCGAAAGTTGTTTAATTTTATTTACGAACGTTTTTTTATTAGTAATAAATATACATAACTTACGAATTAATTTACGCAACGAACTTCTATATCCATATATTTTTAATACGTAAGTAGAGATGACCCTAAAGGTCCGACTGGGGCTCCTTATATGGGCATAGAACCACGTGGTTAATGGGGTCAATGACCTCTTTCTCCAGGGTGTGTTTTTGGCACGCCCTCAGCGAATGTCAATGTGTTGTGTTGTTTTGAACAGAGTCATTAGGGAGAACACGTGGTTAATGGGGTCAATGTTGTTGTCGTTCGAAGCAAAGTTAATGACACTTCCTTCCTGTTCGAGGCAGATGTTATGATCCGGAAATAGTATTTGTTATTGTTATTCGAGCCAAATGTTATGAGGTTCCGAGAAACAGTTAATGACATTTCCTTCCTGTTCGAGGCAGATGTTATGATCCGAAAATAGTATTTGTTATTGTTTCCGAGCCAAATGTTACGAGTTCCCGGGAAACAGTTAATTAATGTCTGACAGATGACGTCAAGTTAATTAATGTCTTTGCATTTCCAAAAGAGAATTGTCTCCGAGAAACAGTTAGATCACACATGATGTCATGATTGATTGATTGACACGAAAGGGGAATTAATTTGTTATTCTAAAGAGAATTGATTCACGAAAGGGAAATTAATTTGGAGTTCTAACAAGAAAATCGTTTCCGAGCAGACGTTTTGATCTTAGCGCGCGAAAAGGTTTCCAAATAATTGAAATAAGCCAGCGCAGGGATGCCAAACAAAAGGAACATGCTGAAATTTCGTTTAGGGATAATTTTGGCGAAACCGTTTTAGCTATTTTATGGAATTATTTCGGCGAAACAGCTAGAGACATTATAAAATATGATTTTAGAAGAGATTTTGGAAGAGAATTTGAGTGTGGTCCTTATAATACACAAGTTCCATTTGAACAGTGTTGTGAGGTCCTCTACCCCAACCCCAAAGGGTTCCGATCCCCCACCCCAACCCCGAAGGAAGCCCCCGGTACTCAAAGGCCCCCAAGCTCCCAAAGAGCCCCAGTCCCCCCTCAAACGCCCTCCTCAGACCCTCAAAGGCCCTCCTCTGGTCCTCAAAGGTCGCCCGGGCTCCCAAAGGGCCAACCGGCCTCCAAGGGTCCCCCGGGCCCCCAAAGGTTCTCCCTCGGTCCCCAAAGGTCCACTGGGCTCCCAAAGGCCCTCCCCCGGTCCCCAGAGGTCCCCCCGGGCTCTCAAAAGACCACTCAATCCTCAAGGGCCCCCGGATCCCCAAACGTCCTCCCTGGGTCCCAAAGGTCCTCCCCGATCCCCCGTCGTTCGTTGATGTGTGTTGTCTGAAACCTATGATTTGGGATGTGTAGTTTGCTACTTCAGGCTTTTCTGAGCTAAGGTTTCCTAGTATTTCCTAGGTGAATGTTGTCTGAAACCAATAGTTTGGGATGAGTAGTTTGCTTTTTCAGGCTTTTATGAGCTAGGTTTCTTAGCCTTTCGTTGGTGTGTGTTGACTGAAACTTATGATTTGGGATATGTAGTTTGATATTTTTGACTTTTCTGAGTTGGATTTCTTAGTCTTTCATAGGTGTGTGGTGTCTGAAACCTATGATTTGGGATGTGTAGTTTGCTATTTTCGACTTTTCTGAGCTAGGTTTCTTAGCCTTTCATAGATATGTGTTTTGTTAGAAAATTATGATTTGGGATGTTTAGTTTGCTATTTCAGGCTTTTCTGAGCTAAAGTTTTCTAGTGTTTCGTAGGTGAATGTTGTCTGAAACCAATAGTTTGGGATGAGTAGTTTGCTATTTTTGACTTTTCTGAGCTAGGTTTCTTAGTCATTCGTTGGTGTGTGTTGACTGAAACCAATAGTTTGGGATGAGTAGTTTGCTTTTTCAGGCTTTTATGAGCTAGGTTTCTTAGCCTTTCGTTGGGTGTGTGTTGACTGAAACTTATGATTTGGGATATGTAGTTTGATATTTTTGACTTTTCTGAGTTCGATTTCCTAGTCTTTCATAGGTGTGTGTGGTGTCTGAAACCTATGATTTGGGATGTGTGTAGTTTGCTATTTTCGACTTTTCTGAGCTAGGTTTCTTAGCCTTTCATAGATATGTGTGGTTAGAAAATTATGATTTGGGATGTTTAGTTTGCTATTTCAGGCTTTTCTGAGCTAAAGTTTTCTAGTATTTCGTAGGTGAATGTTGTCTGAAACCAATAGTTTGGGATGAGTAGTTTGCTATTTTTGACTTTTCTGAGCTAGGTTTCTTAGTCTTTCGTTGGTGTGTGTTGACAGAAACCTATGATTTGGGATGGTTAATTTGCTATTTTTGACTTTTCTGAGCTAGATTTCTTAGCCTTTCATAGGTGTGTCCTTTCTGAAAATTATGATTTGGGAGGTGTAGTTTGCTTTTTGGACTTTTCAGAGCTAGGATTCTTAGTCACTCATAGGTGTGTGGTGTCTGAAACCTATGATTTGGGATGTGTAGTTTGCTATTTTCGACTTTTTCTGAGCTAGGTTTCTTAGCCTTTCATAGATATGTGTTGTTAGAAAATTATGATTTGGGATGTTTAGTTTGCTATTTCAGGCTTTTCTGAGCTAAAGTTTTCTAGTATTTCGTAGGTGAATGTTGTCTGAAACCAATAGTTTGGGATGAGTAGTTTGCTATTTTTGACTTTTCTGAGCTAGGTTTCTTAGTCTTTCGTTGGTGTGTGTTGACTGAAACCTATGATTTGGGATGGTTAATTTGCTATTTTTGACTTTTCTGAGCTAGATTTCTTAGCCTTTCATAGGTGTGTCCTTTCTGAAAATTATGATTTGGGAGGTATAGTTTGCTTTTTAGACTTTTCAGAGCTAGGATTCTTAGTCACTCATAGGTGTTTATTGTCTGAAACTTCGAGTTTGGGATGAGTAGTTGGTTATTTCAGACTTTTCTGAGCTAAGGTTTCTTAGTATTTCGTAGGTGAATGCTGTCTGAAACTTATGATTTGGGATATGTAAATTACTATTTCGGGCTTTTTTGAGTTGGATTTCTTAGTCTTTCATAGGTGTGTGGTGTCTGAAACCTATGATTTGGG
>CM051264.1:17153561-17263561 GCA_027921565.1 Artemia sinica | reverse complement strand
CCTTGGAGGCCGGTTGGCCCTTTGGGAGCCCGGGCGACCTTTGAGGACCAGAGGAGGGCCTTTGAGGGTCTGAGGAGGGCGTTTGAGGGGGGACTGGGGCTCTTTGGGAGCTTGGGGGCCTTTGAGTACGGGGGCTTCCTTCGGGGTTGGGGTGGGGGATCGGAACCCTTTGGGGTTGGGGTAGAGGACCTCACAACACTGTTCAAATGGAACTTGTGTATTATAAGGACCACACTCAAATTCTCTTCCAAAATCTCTTCTAAAATCATATTTTATAATGTCTCTAGCTGTTTCGCCGAAATAATTCCATAAAATAGCTAAAACGGTTTCGCCAAAATTATCCCTAAACGGAATTTCAGCATGTTCCTTTTGTTTGGCATCCCTGCGCTGGCTTATTTCAATTATTTGGAAACCTTTTCGCGCGCTAAGATCAAAACGTCTGCTCGGAAACGATTTTCTTGTTAGAACTCCAAATTAATTTCCCTTTCGTGAATCAATTCTCTTTAGAATAACAAATTAATTCCCCTTTCGTGTCAATCAATCAATCATGACATCATGTGTGATCTAACTGTTTCTCGGAGACAATTCTCTTTGGAAATGCAAAGACATTAATTAACTTGACGTCATCTGTCAGACATTAATTAACTGTTTCCCGGGAACTCGTAACATTTGGCTCGGAAACAATAACAAATACTATTTTCGGATCATAACATCTGCCTCGAACAGGAAGGAAATGTCATTAACTGTTTCTCGGAACCTCATAACATTTGGCTCGAATAACAATAACAAATACTATTTCCGGATCATAATATCTGCCTCGAACAGGAAGGAAGTGTCATTAACTTTGCTTCGAACGACAACAACATTGACCCCATTAACCACGTGTTCTCCCTAATGACTCTGTTCAAAACAACAACAACATTGACATTCGCTGAGGGCGTGCCAAAAACACACCTGGAGAAAGAGGTCATTGACCCCATTAACCACGTGGTTCTATGCCCATATAAGGAGCCCCAGTCGGACCTTTAGGGCCATCTCTACTTACGTATATTATGGGGTTCGCCCCCTAGTCAATACCTCGCTCTTTACGCTAAAGTTCGAATTTTCTTCCAATTCTTTAAAAATGACCGCTTAATCACAAAGGCCGTTAATTAGAATAAATAGCTCTTATGAAAGTACTAAAAAATCTTTGGCTTAAAGAGCGAGATATTGACTAGGGGGCGAATCCAATCGTATACTTAATAATTTCTGTTCGTTTTAAGTTTTGATGTTGCTCCTTACTTTCAGTTGAAAAACTTGTTTATTTTTCATAATTTTCTTTTAAATATATATTTATTATTTTTTTCTTAAAAATCCCCCTTGAAAACGTCTGTGTACTTCTCAATAACCAATACTATATGTAAACATTGGGTTAAGTTCATAACTTTCAGCCCTGCCCCCAGGGACTTTGGGGATTATGTCATCCTAAAAGACATATTTATTATATTTTGGACCATGTTGAACAAAATGGCTATCTCAAAATTTTGATCGGGTGACTTTGGGGAAAAAAGAGCGTGGGAGGGGCGTAGTTGCTTCCATTGTTTTTGGTCACTTAAAAAGGGCACTAGAACTTTCAATTTCCGTTCCAATGAGCCCTCCCGCGATATTTTAGAACCACTGGGTCGATACGATCACCCCTGAAAAAAAAACAAAACAAAACAAACAAAAAAACAAATAAACACGCATCCGTAATCTTTCTTCTGGCAAAAAATACAAAATTCCACATTTTTGCATATAGGAGCTTGAAACCTCTACAGTAGGGTTCTCTGCTACGCTGAATCTGATGGTGTGATTTTCATTTAGGTTCTATAGCTTTTAGGGGGTTTTCCTCCTTTTTTAGAACATCAGCCAAATATTCTCAGGCGCGTAACTTTTGATAGGTAGGACTAAACTTGATGAAACTTCTATATTTGAAATCAATTTTAAAATCTGATTCTTTTGATGTATCTATTGGTATCAAAATCCCATTTTTTAGAGTTTCAGTTACTATTGAGCCGGGTCGCTCCTTACTTTCAGTTCGTTACCCCGAACTGTTTGATTTGTGTTCATTTGGGTTTCATTTATTTATCGATGCTGATTTGTGGTAGTTTCACCCTTGGTAGATTATTTGATTTTATTTTTGCTCATTTTTGGTTTAATGGAGTTCTTTACTTTTCTTTGAAAAACTTATTTTGTGGAAAAAGTTTTTTTTTAATTAATAACAGGAAAACAGAAAGATGACCATATTAGGGTTAAGCGAAATTATGAAAGCGACATAAGTAATTACAAGGACCCCATCATCTTTCCACAAAGTCTTCCTTTCAGTCATAACTGACCTTCGTTGGAGTGATAATATTAAGGCTCTTTTACATTAGTTTTTATCGCACAGTTTTAATTAGGTTATTTCAATTCTGTTTATTTTATATTTATTCTTTTTTTAGCTATTTTTTTTATTTGTTCTTGCTGTGGATGGCCAGGTCTATTAGTTATGTAGCCAAAATATCTGCTTATACTGGTTTATTTGCCTTGAGGTTTCGTTGGAGATTTCCAAATGAGATAGTTTAAAAAACACCGATATGAAAGAGAAATGTTAAAAAAGTCTGGGGAGTATAGGGTTTAACAAGGCATGAATCAGTCGTAGTAATAACTGGGGACTTTACATTCCAAATTACATGTTTTTTACATTTATGCCCCAAACTAAATAAAAACGAAGAAACTTACTACTGTTACAGGGATAAGTAGTGAGTAACAGACCCAATATAGTTTTCAATATTTTTTTAAGTATCAAAAAGCACTAGCTAGTTAATTTTCAAACCATTTCAGTTTAAACACATGAAATAGTAAAGAGAGTAATAATAACAGGTAAATTAATAACACCACAAACACAACAGATCCTGGAGCACAATGGCACAAAACAGTATAGTAAATTACTAAAAGTTGGGGTTTATTGTCAAGAATATAACAAAGAACCAACGCCATAACATTTCCTAGTAAAGCCTGAGGAATTTCCAACCGTTATTCAATTTTGCCCTGTATCCACTATAGTGCAAGTTACACTAATATTACAGATATGCAACAACTGCTTGGGGTACTAAAAGACTGCAAATGGGAAACTTAATTTTGGCTGATTGTTAAAAGAATAATAAATAAATTTTATTATTTTCCTGTATACTTGCTTACCTTTAAGTGGTATTTCTTTAACTTGCATATATCTCCTTTATTAATAAACTGAATAAAAGGAATAGTGCTAGATTTTAAAAGATAGGAAAACATTTGAGGATCATATACACTTCTAAATCCAATGCATTATCATCTTCTGTCTCAGGTGTCCTTCACCAAAATCCTAGTCTTTTGATTTTCTATATATTTTCCCCTAAAAAAGAATATAAGATCTACAAATGCTTATTTTCTGCTTTTAACCCCATTGTGCTCAGACCTATATGCCATTGCTGCTAACGTTATTACTTATTAGTGAGAAACTATTAATGATTAGCAAACTTCAAGCTAATAAGATAAATACTGTTCTTTTAGGATACTTACCCATAGCTTGTTTACCCATGGCACATTGGTAAGTTTTTCTTGGGGACTGATTATAATGCGGAAAGGGAATAAGACCAGCAACGCCACCTAATATAGTATAAGGTTAAATTTCCATTATACTTGAAGCGTATACTATATTAGGTGTCGTCACTTCAAACTCTGAAACTGAAGAATACGGCGACCAGTGACAGATTCTCTTCGTTGACATCTAGATATTCAACTAAACCTCCGTCAACAAAATCAAAAAGAAACTATTAATGATTAGCAAACTTCAAGCTAATAAGATAAATACTGTTCTTTTAGGATACTTACCCATAGCTTGTTTACCCATGGCACATTGGTAAGTATTTCTTGGGGACTGATTATGATGCGGAAAGGGAATAAGACCAGCAACGACACCTAATATAGTATAAGGTTCAATTTCCATTATACTTGAAGCGTATACTATATTAGGTGTCGTCACTTCAAACTCTGAAACGGCGACCAGTGACAGATTCTCTTCGTTGACATCTAGAGATATTCAACTAAACCTCCGTCAACAAAATCCTAGAAAACATGAGTCAGTTCAGGTAAAAAATTTATCCTTTGAATTGTATTCAACAGAATTAGAAAGCACAAAGCCAAAACTGCCTACATAGCCTAAAGACATTTTCTTTTTGTTATAAAGATATTTGCATAAAATAAATATTTATTTATAATAAATATAAATATGCACTAGTTATTTTCATTACGTAACATAGCAGCATTACTGTCATGAGTTCGACCTCAAAACTGCACAGTACATACATTCCTTGCACAGTCCTTTCTGTTGAATTTTCAGCTGCTCTCCATCCCCGTAGGTTCCAAAGCCATTAGCCCAGGATTGATAGTGGACTCTTTTTATTTATTTCTTCCCGAATCCTCACAAAAAATCAGTGTCCCATTTATCTGCTAACCTCACACGAGCCTCCGCCTGAACCGGAAGTTCATCATCTTTTGACGATGTGTTCTGCAGAAAGTTGTCACGCTTTTATATTTACTGGAAAACTGCTACTTCCCTAAAGAACGTTCTGAAGGCCTCTGTCCATCGTTGACTTGAAAAATCCACCATTGTTCCACTATTTATACTTGCTATTCCGCCAAGTGGTGGTTAACCCTGAACAAGGAACAGGCAGAAAGCTCAGACAAATATGGTGTCATACCCAAGAGAAGCAACTTTTCAAAAGGTAGTTTTGCCATATTATCCTGTCAAAAGATAAGTATGATGCATAATATAATTACGATTTATTTTAATATTGCATTTAAAATAGGCTAAAGTTCGTTCTTTAATATAATCCGGAGCCTGACGTAATAACCGTCATAATCATTTTCATTGCTGCTGTCGTCATTTCTGTCATTGGGGATTATATTGTCGTCCCTTTACTGAAATCCTTACTATATTACAAACAGGAAGAAGCCTATGCTTTTACAAACAGAAGCCTATGCTTTTATATTACAAACAGGAAGAAGCCTAGCTTTTTCTTAATTGGAATAGTAAGAGACGACCTGGCTACATCGATGATAATGACATCATTGATCAATCTTTAGCATGAAATTATAATATTATTTTAGTCACTATGGGCTGGAAGTTTGTTCTTTACTGTAATACGATTATGACGTCATTGATCAATCTTTAACATGAAATATGCAGTTTTTCATAAAACAAATTGATTCTTTTTTAAAAATGATTTGTTTTAACTAAAAACGCCTTTTAACCCCTTTAATTTCCTTTAAAATGAGCTATTGAACAACTCTCTACGATGTTCCAGTGCCAAGCTATCTTTGGAAGAAAAAAAAAGAAAAAAAAAGATGTTGTTCAGGCGGAATGCTGTAGTAGCTGCCACTTTTCTTGATTTTCAAGCCAACATATTTCCTTGCTGTTCAATCCAAGGGACAGAAAGTTTCCTATATACGGGTTTCGGACAAGTCGGTTCTAATGGGGTACTTTTATCTTTGATCTGACTCTTTTTTTTTAGAAGTTATGGGTTTTTGTATTTGTTAACATTGGACATGATCGTCTCTTACTAGGTTGCTAGCTACCGATGCAAGCCGGATGTGGACGTCTAAGATCAGGGTAAATCGATACTTGGCGTATTTTTACAAGAGGAAAATTCTCCTGTAACTCGTTCGCCACAGTTTGGCATCTAGTTGACGAGACCTGCTCGAACACTGTTGGCAACCAGAATCTTCTCTGGAAAGGTTAATGGCGTTCTCTTGAAGCTACCTCTTTTTGTTTCTGCAGTAGAAATCCCAAAAGATATGGGGTTTGCTTAATTGGCATTTGAATTCTATGCACCTCATCCCGTCCTAGAAAAAAATTTGAACATGAACTTTATTATTGCAATGATTTTCGTAGACCGGGTAGTTTTTTGTTGTGTTTTATTTAAAGGAAAATGTTGCAGTTTTACTGCCTAAAAGCCAAACGTCCTGCTGTAGGTCCCACCGCGTAAACCCCAATATTTTGATAGTACCTGTACTCTAAATCTAGAAACGGGTGGTTGCGCTATGATTAAGCATTTGACCCTTCTTCGACGCCATCCCAAAAGAACCTCCATTTGAATGTCTTTCCAAAGAAAAGTAAATCATGTTTGATGTGCTCTCTTCCACCCTATTACTGTTGCTACTACACTCTGCAAACTTTCTAAATTATTATATATTGATGAGTTAGAGCAGAATTGTTATACTCCTTCGCACCAATTTGGGTTTCAACAACGCATTGAGTGTATATATATTTCAGCAGCAGTTGCTAATAAAGTAATTGAGACAAATGTCTCTAGTTCTCTATATCCTGGGATGAAACACCGTAAAGCGTGCTTTCGATTCCCAAATGTATATAACTATGTTGTGAATAATGTCGCTCAATCCTATAAACCACTAAGAAATATGTACCCGAGTGCTAATATTTTCACCACGATTTCGCAGCCAAGCAATAGCCCTCCTGCTGCTAAAGAACGAATATCCTGTTCGTAAGGAAGCTGGGCAGGTGACTGTCACTGCTTTTACCCTCTTAACAATTACGTTTTTGATGCAAAGGGTAAATGCCAAATACATTTTCTACTCTTCAAAGCATCAACATGTCTTTTGTCTCATATGCCAATGCCTCAACCTGAGTTTGACTACCGAGCGCATTTAAAAAAAAAGAGAAAACATATCCTTCCTATCTGATAGACACCGTCTCAGCCAGAAATTCAACTTACTACTACTACTACTAACAACTCACCTCAGCATCAAGTAGCCTGAGGCCAACACAGCTACTTACGTTCCTCCTCCATTCCAATCTATTCAAAGCTTCCTTCTTTACACCCTCCCAGGAAGTTCACATTCCCTTTAAATCTTTTTTATGATCTCCTCCCACCCCAACCGTTGACGACCTGCTTTCCGTTTAGCACTAGACGATTGGCCAAAAATGACAATATCCGACAATCTGTCCATCCTTCATCCGCAGAATGTGCCCTAGCCATCTCAACCTTTCCCTCATTGAGGCCCTAGAAAGCGGGATTGAACAACACTTTTCGTATAGGCTAGTGTTTGAAATACGGTCAGTCAGCCGGGTACCCAGAACAATCCGTAGTCAATTTCTCTGGAAAACATCTAGCAAATATTCATCCGCTTTCCGGAGCGCCCATGCTTCAGAGCCATATTTGACTATTGTCATTGCTGTAGCTTTCAAAGTTCTAACCTTGGTTTGCAGACTTATCTTCGTCTTCTTCCGAACTTTTTTTTTAACTGTGGAAAAACGCCCTGAGCCTTAGATATTCTACTTTTAACATATTCACTGCTTCCACCGTCTTTACTAATAATACTACCAAGGTAAGTGAAGCTGTCCACCTGGTCAATCTTTTCGTTACCTAACGTCACCTTTTCATCTTCATTTATTCCTAGCCTTAGTGACTTCTCAACATTAATTTTCAAACCCATTCTAGCATCCTGAAGTCACAAAACCTCTAAAGCTTCGTTAATTTTGCTCACACTTTCATCTAGGAGGCTTAAATCATCAGCATAATCTAAGTCCACGAGAGTTTTTCCTCCCCATTTAATTCCGTGGTCTCCCATTACTTCCCCTGTGTTCCTTAAGACAAAGTCTATCAAAATAATCCATATAAAGGGAGATAGAAGACACTTCTGCTTTACTCCTGATTTAATACGAAACCAGCTGCTAACCTCATTTCCTACCTTAACCACACCAGTGTTGCGTAAGTAAAATTATATTCTGGCTTTCAAAAAGCATAGGGTTTAGAACCCTACTCAGATTAATTTCTGCTCGTTTCGAGTTTGACTTATTTAATTTCTGTTTGTTTTGGGTTTCATTTATTTATTGATACTGATTTGTGGTAGTTGTATGCTTGGTAGATTACCTGATTCTATTTTTGTTCATTTTTGGTTTAATGGAGTTCTTTACTTTTTTTTTGAAAAACTTATTTTGTCCAAAAAGTTTTTTGATTAATACTATACAAGGATAAGACCTTCGCTAAAGCTGTTCTATCAACAGAATTGAGCGCTTACTCATAATCTATAAAACTGAGGAACAAAGGTATTTGATAACTCAGGCACTTCTCAAGTATTAACCTAAGAGTAAAAATTTGGTTGACATATCCTCTACCTTTTCTAAAACTGCACTGTTCTTCTCTTATAACATTGTCTACAGAATCTCTCAGCCTAAAAAGTATCATTATTACTAAGTAATTTCCTACCCACAGAGACCAGACTAATGCCTCGGTAATTACCACACTCATTCTTATCACCTTTCTTATACAGTGGTTTAATTAGGGTGTTCCTAAAATCGCTAAGTACTTCCCCTTTTTCAAAAATTATATTCATAATCTTCAGTAATGTATTTCTAACACCAGAGCCACCATATTTAAGAAACTCATTTACCACCCTATCAGCACCTGGAGCCTTATTATTCTTTAATAATTTTAGTACTGTCGCTAATTCTTCCTCACAAAACAAATCTTCCTTCACGTCCAAAGTGTCAAAAACATTTTCATTTTCCTCTATATCTTTTCCTACAACCCAATCTCTATTAAGCACATTCTAAAAATGTTCTGCCCATCTCTCTGTAACTCTTTTCTTATCGCTAATTATGGCCCCGTTCCTATCTTTAACTAGGACAAGGCCGGCTTGACTGCTCCTTCTCAATTAATTAACATGCCAGTACAATATAATATTATTATGCCGTCTAACTGCATCTTCCAGATCCTGGCCAATTTCACCCATAGCCTCCACTTCACACCTCCTTAGTTCATGTTTTAATTCTTTCTCCACTTTATTTACATTCAAAAAGTTTTCATATGATCTATCACTCAGATAATTCTTGTACAAGCTTCTTCTCCTGTCTATTAAACATAAAGCTTTTTCGCTAATACTACTAACTGCGCTCCTAACTTTCTTGCCTAAAACACCATCAGCAACTTTATAAATTGTTTTCCTACAATTATTCCATCCATATTCCACACATTCAAATTTTAAACTCTCCGGTTTAGTATTGGTTATAACTAGATAGTTATACCTACAAAATTGCAGCAGTCTGTAGCCATTACTGCTTTCTTTTCCTACACCAAATTTACCTAGGCTATGATACCATCTACCCCTATTTCTACCGACCTGGGCGTTAAACTCTCCTAATAAAAACACCATATTTCTACCTGGACCCTGTCTGTTTGCTCCTGTAACTGAAAGTAAAATTCATCTGAATCATTCGTATCTCCGTCAGTCGGTTCTAAAGGGGCATAAACTACTGTATCTAATAACTGATAAAACTTTTTAGTCATAAAATGAGCGATTAGTATTCTATTATTAGTACCTTCCCAGCAAAAACAAAACTTAGCAGCTTCCTTATTCATCGTGAGCCCTATTCCCTGTCTATGTACACCATCATTGCTGCCTGAGTAAATAAATTCTATATCACCTAGTTCCATGCTTCCTACCCCCCTGGGATGAGTTTCTGAAACTTCTAATAATTCCAGTTCGAATCGTCTGAATTCATCAGTCTAAATGTAGATACGATAGTTATTTTTTAACGTCAAACATTCCGAGTTCCAATTTTCATATTCTTTAAATCATTGAAATTATTTTGGCCTCAGGAAAAGCAACGGTCCCGGATACCAGTGCTGGACGGGGACCAACACATCTTCTCAAGTCTACATCGAAGCCCTTAAGCCGGCTTAGAACCAGACAGCAAGAAGTCCCTGGGGCCTCCAGTTGACTTGAAAAATTAGAACTTAGACAAATCAGAAATGATTCATTTTTATTGCTATGACCATTAGTCATCACAGACTAGGTCCCTTGCTATCTCCGTTACTAAGAAAGTTGACTGTATTGCTAGGTCGGTTGGTATCTCTATCCTCCACCCTCGCAGTTTTCTGATCGTTCACATTCATCGCCAAATATATGCCTCTTATGCTTTAATTGCTTCCAATAAACTTCATCTAAAATGTTGTCACCTCACCAGTCGCGACAACACTGTGACGTTTTACACGCTCTCATGTTCTGTAGATTACATCTTTCAGGAAGGTATTCACTAAAACCGATAAAGAAAAATCCGTTACACTTTTTCTTTTCACCGAACATTTGCTCCTCACATCACTATGGGCATGTAACTCAAAATTAGTCACTAAATATAGCATAACATACTCAGAAATCGCACTTTGCGGAAAATATAAAAGCAAACAGCAAGACACCTATGGTTTATTGTTTGTGTCCAACTAACAATTGATTTTTTTTATCTCGTGGAGGCTCCGCGTACATGCTTGAGTCGCTTTTTTATTGATATAACTGTTCATGTTTGTTTTTTCTTTTTTTCTATTTACCCCTAGCCGTTTTTATGCTTGTGTAGACGGGTTTTCAAATAAATAAAATTAATTAGATATGGTCGTGAATCTTTCAAAATCTAAAAAAATATATAGTCGAGTTTCAAAAGGAACTGTCCACGAATAGTTTTAGGTAATCGCTTGAACGACTGAGCTCTTTAAAAAGCTATAGCGATTAATCTCTAAAAAGCAGTTCTATCGAACTCTCTACCGCCACAATGAAAGAGAAATCCAGACGATTAAGTAATTCTTTACCAATGAAGGATGAAAGGTTACCAAAAATCGTATGTTTTGGTAATGCGGCTATGGCAAGAAGAAATACAAAACATCCACAAATGGGGTGGGAAGCGGTCATAAGAAAAGATTTAAGGGAATCGATACTTCATAGGAAGGAATATAGAGCGAAGCTCTGAAGAGTGGGGGAGGAGAAGGAGCATAGCCCAACTTTGTTGACCTCAGGTGGCTTTGTGCTGTGATAACTTGTCAGCAGTAGTAATAGCGAAAGACCATATTCTTACTTACTTAAACTTAGGACTTCCCACGCCGGTCGGCACATAACGCGGCAATGATGCCTCTCCATGATGGCCTCTCCAGCCTCTTCGGCCGAAGTTCATCAAAGGATGTTCTTGAGAGCACTGTGTCTTTTCTAGGCATCGTCAAAGTGTAGCCTTCTGTCGCCCCACACCGTTGAACTCCTGGAGGAGTCCAACACCAAACATCATGAGGTAGACGATTGCTGCCCAATCGTCCCTTATTCCTTACAAGTAGGGAAAGCGGGGATGCTTAAGAAACATGCGTCAAAACCTAATTCGTGCCGCTAGTCTACTCCTGAAAACTTCATACACCTAAAGAACAGTTTTTCCAACACACATTCTTGAGAAGTCACTCTTCCCATGCTATAGTCAAATATTGAAATCCTTGTTATAATGTTCAGTTTAATATTCTATGAACGAACACAACTTTAGAAAATCGCACAAACCTTTAAAAATCAATAATAGTCAAAATAATAGTCAGACAAAAAAAAGTGAGAGGGACTTTAAAAAAAAGAAGTGATTTTAAGATGTGGGTTTCGATATATCAAATCAACTGGCCCAAAATGCAGGGGATGTGGCCAGTCCAGACTACCTTACTTAAAGACAGGAATGGCTGATATGTGTGTTTCAATAGTCATGAAGCAGCATTAAAGGGAAATGGACTGAAAAATAGAAAGAGAAAAAAGAGAGATGGGCTGACAATTTGAGCAAGTTAAAATATGATCAGATTGTAAGAAGCAATCTAGAAAATAACGGTATAGTTACTGACAACTTGGGACGATTGTAAAAGAGAGCACTAAAAGGACTGGAAAACAATAAGGCTGCAAGTCCTGATACTGTGGTAAGTGAGCTTTGTGATATAGCACTACCTAAGTTAAAGGTGAAATTAAAGAGTATGGATAACTTACAAGAGCGGAAACCGGCTCTAGTATCGCGAAGAGAAAAAACTTAAGTGCCTGATCTCAGCTCCGAAGCTGAGCTACGAAGAAAATAGCTACGAAGCTTGACAAAAACACCAAGAAATGAAATTCGCTAGATTGCGAAGACACTAGCGCCAGTTTCCACTCTTGTAAGTTACAAATGCTCTTTGGGTGACAAACTGATAATAAAGGGGCGTAACTAGGGATTTTAGGAAAACTTTAGTAAAGACCCTTTAAAAGGTGATACGAGTCAATGTAATAAATATAGACATCAAATAAATTTTGGTTGAAAGCAAAATATTCATAGAGTGATGATAAAATATAAGGCTACTGGATACTGTAGATGAAAATTTTAAGGGAAGAACAGTGATAATTGGGAGAGGATTACTTGATTAAACTGCATTTCTTGACAACCGGGACAGCAATGGAAATTTTTTTTTTCGGATAGGGTACGCTGCTAGAGAAATTTTCAGGCATGTGCAACGCCCCCCAGTTGGTTAATTTGAACCGTTATAATAAAGAACAAGAGAGTAGTTGCTGCTTGGAACATCTAAGTCAGCACAGCAGCTTTGAAGTTGAGGGTCTAGGCGTTCAAGCGACTTCAACATTTTTTTTACTTATTCAACCTAGTAACAGAATAGAATATGATAATTCACGGCACTAAACTTTAAGCTAAAAAACAAATGTCAAAAGAAAATCGTAAAACTCAAGAAAAAAAAAGTCAGAAAAAAATAAAGGGGACGCAAAATCACAATTACTATGTGGTATTTCAAGGTCAACACGTTTAGCAACAGAAATGTGGAGCAATGAAGTCGCTAGCTAACAATGACGAATAAACAATGACAATCCCTACAAAGGAATTGCGGCATCTTTGGGTCATTAATGTGGATTTTTTGGTAAGAGTTCGTAAGTCAAATAATTGCCCTTTTAAGGACTTGTTGTTATTTAATATTAGTACTTACTAAGTAAAATAATTATCTCTAAACGAAACATCCTGATTTTAATGAAGAAATTTTCAATTAATCTGAAGAAGTACCAAGTTCTTATAATTGTAGCGACAATCTTGGATCATTTATCAATAATTAGTGATTAGAAAATATAGTCAAGCAAAGCACAAAAAGGAAAACAACCTGAAATGCAATCTTTCCATTTGACAAGTCTTGGATATGTTGAGTAGTAACTTTGGGTTTTCCATTTTCTACAATTATATAAGGACGACAAAGACGGCCACCATCAGTTTAAATATAAACACATCGATGTCTGTTCTCCAAATAGATGGACACAAACGGCGAACCATAGCCTTTTCGTCGAAGATGTCGAATAGCTCTCACCAAAGCCGCAGGTTTATCTGTAGCTGCTACTAACGAACCTAAAAAGATATGAATTTTGAGGAGCCGAATATACATAAAGTTGAACCCATTGCTCAAATATAGTAAGGGGTTGTACATACCTTTCCAGACAGCAGCTGTCAGTTCTATTCCAGCAACGCCAAAATTCTCCAGTTATTACTTGGGAAACCACAAATAGTTCTTAAGTTCAACTTCAATATTAATCTACATATATAGAAATAGTACGATAGCAAACAAAAAAGTTAAAAATATTTCTCAATAGGCAAAACTTGAGAAAACTTTGTAATGAAATTTATCCACATGCTTAACAGTAAACCTAACTTGATTAAATAATTACTCACAAAGAACACACAACATCAAACTGTTCATGATGATAAACGGTAAGTCTACAGTAACTCTTTTCTATAGTAAGCTAAACTACATAGACTCTGAAAGTGCAAAAATAATAGGTACATTAATAGAATAACTTCCATGCTAATTCTAAAAGCTCAAAACCCATTATTTTTGGAGTTACGCCGCAGAAGTTATTAAAACAAAAATGTCTGCTCAAATTCAGAAAAAAGGAAAATACGCACAAAACAAGAGCAAAATTGATTAAAATCACGCCACGGAATTCAGCACGTTTGAGAAAACTAAGGGGAACTTTCAAGCCCCTATCTACAAAAAAGAAAAGAAAAAAGGGCTTATATTTGAACGAGAGGTCAACGGATGTATGTTTGTTTATGTTTTTTTTTTCTACAACGATGGTAGAATCGAAATAGTTATTTTAGAATATTTGGAGAAAGGCTCATTCGAGCGATAATATAAAGTTCTAGGGTCCCTTTTGGAGCAACAAAAATATCGTGCCCCAAGATGGTGCCGTTTCTACAATTTTGTGCTGCAAAATAACAATTTTGGGTAGAACATCAGCAAAATGCTATCGAACAAAATTCTCAAGCATTTAATCGGATTATAAATATTGAGAAGACGTCTATACAGCCAACCAGTGTCAGGGCATACACATATAATGTCTTATGCATAAGAGGCACTGCTGTCAACCTTTTTCTCTACTCTTTTTGCTGAAGTTTTTATATTAGCACCGAAAGAATGAATGGTCTAATAAAAAAAATAGTTTTTATCAGAAGGCTTTGAAACTTAGATTTTCGAGTTTATATGTTTTCAAATGTAAAACAGCAAATAAAGTACTTGCAATTACAAACAAGTTATATCTGCTGCATTCAAAGTACTTTCAAAAAGACAGATGACAGTTGATAGGAGGGGGTAGGTATTTATAAATAGGATTATTTTTGTTCGTCTGTAAATTTAAGCGTCACTCTTTACTGTCATTTGAAAAAAATAATTGTTTTTTCTATTGAAAACACAGGAAATATGATTTTTTGTTCTACACCTCAAAGTCATCACCCATGTGAGTGTTCTTAAATATGTTCATTGTATATGTTAGTGTAACAATAGTGTTAATAAATGATCTGAAATTTTTAACATTAATCAGGACTTTTAATCTCAAACTGCATTTACGTAGATTTTTTTAAAATTGCTTTTAAGAAGCTTAAAACAAAGTTTTCTTATTTACAGTTCGTTTTGGCAATCGAATTGAAAATTAAAATTGAATAGAGAAAATTAATCAATCAGTTCAGTGCTTCTTAAACTCTAGCAAGGGCCATTGTTAGGTCCCAAGCATATTCTACTCCAAAAGGAGCGCCTTAGCTCCGCCTTCGAATTCAACTGAGAGATAGACGCGTGCAACTGCCTCGATTGACCAAAACAGCACCAGTTGACGTTAGCTTTCGCTTTGATTCGGACCAAATTAAATAATGAGTGTTAGTGAGATAGTGATTGGATTGTTGGACAATTTAGTCGATGAGGATTATGATCGTGAGAGGCGTGGAAGGCAATATAAAGCTCATTCGCATCGCAGAGTACTCTCAAGTGAGAGTGATAGTGATCAAACAAATGGCTATCGGAGCCCAGAGTTTCAAACTCGTGCTCGATATGGCTCTCGGAGCCCTTAAATTAGTTCTAGGAACGATCGAAATTGCTCTCGGAGCCCCATAAAAATCCATGACACAAAACGGAAGGCTTCTCCGGAAAGCACAAAGGTAAAAGATTAAAAGAAAACACGTCAAATGACGTTCTATTCAAAAAGATTTCTGAAGAACGTTCTGGTACCAAAGAGGGTCCCAAGATCCACAAGAAACTTGCCAAAGTTGCAAATAGAGCTTTCTGTGAGCTTTTGGAAATAGTGAAGCTAAAAGATTTAGTTGTGCGCCACCCTAGGCCTGTGAATACCGATAAAATTGTTGTTCCAAAGGCGAATAGTGAAAATTAGGCTACTTTCTCATCACAGGCTAAACAGGGGGATGCTAAGGCACTTTAAGTGCAGCGGACAATTGTTCACTCAACATTTTGTATTTTAGAGGCAGCAAATGCGATTCTTGAGCTTGAAAATGAGGATATCAAAGAAAAGGTTGTCAAAAACCTTACAGATGCAGTTCACATGCTTGGCCTCACCAATTATGATCTAAGTCTAAAAAGACGTCATGCGATGACATTCGAATTGAGCCCAGATACCACTGTAGCATCAGCTTTATGTGCCCCTGAAGTCAAAGTCACGGAGTTTCTTTTTGGCAAAGATGTTCCCGAAACAACGTCTAAAGCCAAATCCGTGGCGGATTTGAAAAAATCTTTTGGAAGACCAAAAAACGTGCAAGGGGGGGGGGGCTACCGTTATCGACGATGGCAGAACGAGGCCCCCCGTTCAAATTATCGTAGAAGGCAGGGCCAAGACCGTCAAAAGAGGCCCAAATTCCAGAATTTCCAGAAAATGGATCGCAAATAGCTGGTATGTACTATTTAACATACCCCCCCCTTGATTTTTATGATTTTGTTGTGAATTTCAATAGGCAGTCACAACATTTGGCTGATAACTTTAAAGCGGGGAGGATTAGTAAGTATGTCTCAAAATGGCAGTCAATAACCAGTGATTTGAATATTCTGAATATTGTAGCCTCAGGTTATGAGACTGAATTTGAGAAAACACCATTATTAGCTTTGCAAACAAAAAACAAAAGTTTTACGTTTGAAGAAATACAGGCTATAAGAAAAGGAGTTGAAATTTTGTTGCATAAAGGTGTTATTGTTAAGGTACCCGAGTTCAGAATAAAGGAAATACGTTGTATTTCTCCCGTTTTTACGGTCCCACAGAAAGATGGGTCCACTCGATTTATTCTTAATCTTAAAAAAATTAAATGAAAGCATTAAATATTACCATTTTAAAATGGAAAGTGTTCAGTCTGCAGTTCTTTTAATGACAAAAAATTGTTATATGGCCTCTATTGACCTAGTCAATTTTTATTATTCATGCCCTGTTGATTTTGATGATCAAATGTGGCTTTGTTTTGAACACAGTTTATATAATTATCCAGTATGATCATTCCCTATCACACCCATTATAAGAACCCGGACCGGGGTGCGAGTGCTCCAGAGAACGTAGAAACATAGGCGGCATCAGATCTTTTCACGGGTAGACAAGTCAGGCGCAAAACAATCGGAAACAAGTGGAAACCCGCTATTACGAATAATGCACTTAGTAACCATTTCTCATTGATACACGCAAACACACTGATCCATAACTGCACGAAGAAGTGGGAGGAGCTTTTTGTTCGCACCGAGAATGAAGACCAGAAATGATCTGCGATAGGCTTACTGGATAATTATATAAACTGTGGTTTTGAAGCAGAATGTTGTTATGCTTTCACAGCAATGCCAAATGGCTTATCATCTGCTCCACGGGTTCTTACGAAACTTATGAAACCCGTTATCTCCCTGCTTCGAAGAAAAGGGTATTTGTCAGTTGTGTATTTAGATGATTCTCTCCTTGTGGAAAGGTCATAATAATGTCAGAATAATGTCTATGAAACAGCAAAATTACTGTCAGACCTGGGGTTTGTGATTCACCCGGGAAAGTCAGTTCTTATTCCAAGCCAACAAATAGAATTTCTGGGTTCTTTTGTTAGATTCGCGATCAATGCGTATTTTCCTGCCGGAAAGAAGAATTAAAAAAGTTATAGATTTGGTTTCAAAAATTCTTAGTCAAGAATTGACTACGATTCAAGAATTGGCTGAAACTCTAGGCATTCTTGTTTCAACATTTCCAGCTGTGGAATTAGGGCCTTTATATTACCGGAAAGCGGAATCGTTGAAAACTCAAGCATTAAGGTACGCGAAGGGTGATTTTGCGGCAAGGATAACTCTAACTTCCGATGTAAATTCGGAACTACAATGGTGGTTAGATATTAGATATCATGCTTCTAAAGCAATTGAGCCTAGATCAATTGACAAATATTTCTGTAGTGATGCGTCGAAACTAGGTTGGACACTCGTGGATGAATATTCCATGAAAACGGCCACAGGTGAATGGTCCTCAGAAGAGAAGAGATTCGATATGTCCATCTAGAAATAGATGGACATATCGATCTATATATAGATGGATATCTCCATCTATCTCTATAGATAGATGGAGATATCTATCTATAGAAATAGATAGATATCTATTTCTATATCCATCTAGGAATAGGATGGATGGCGGGATTCGACTAAGCATCAGTACAGGGTTTACATTGAAAAATGGATCGACTTTTGTGGAAGAAACACAATAAAGGCCTTGGAGTCAACTCTACTGGAGACTTTGACCTTTCTTACGGAACCTTTTCACTCAGGTGTTGGATACAGTGCTATTAATACTGCGAGGAGTGCTTTATTGGCAATTTTACCAAGCCTTCAGTTAGGTAGTAATCACATCACCAAGAAGTTTATAAGAGGTGTCTTTAATAGAAGGCCTAGTCTACCCATGATTTCTAGTATTTGGAATGTAAAATGTGTATTCGATCTCTTTAGACTGCCAGTTTGGGATATCGAAAATCTTCAATTAAAGACACTAAACAAAAATTAGCAGTTTTGTTGATTTTATCAGCTTGTGAAAGAGTTCAGTTTTTAGCCAGTTTATCGCATAGTAACATGATACATAAACACGATGGAAGTTTTGATTTTCTAATCAATGTGTTCTTAAAAACAACCAAACCGGGCAACCACAAATCAGTAGTTAAATTTCGGCCTTTTCAAAAGTCGGCCCTGTGTCTGGTGACGCACCTAGCTAGGTATATTAGAATGACATCATATCCCAATAGAAACGACGCACTTTTTCTTGCATATCGTAAGCCTCCTACTGCTACGTCCAAGTCATCTATTTCTAGATGGATAAAAGAAGTTTTATTTCTTGCAGGTATAGATATCAGTGTTTATGGTGCTCATAGCACACGGTCTGCCTCAACGTCCCACCTTAAAGCAAGAGGAGTTGATGTGGATTAAATCGTAAAATATGTAGGCTGGGCAAATGCCAAAACGTTCCTACTTTGGGCAAATTTTGACTGTATATATTGATTACATTTGAGGGCATAACCCACTTTTGGCTTCTAAAGTTGCCTTGGTGAATTTTCGAGCTAGTTTACTATTATGGTCTGAATATTTAGATACATTATTATGGACGGTTCGCCGAATAACATTGTCATTCAAAACGTGTTTCTTATTCCCTGTAAATACCCAGAACTTAACCTTTTGTTGGGGCTGCTATTTGAAATTTTGAGGTTGCCCTTAGTGCCCCATTAACTAGGCATGTCCACTGTTGAAAAGTCATATTATCATCTTTGCCGCTTATATTAATAAAATTAAAAAGAATATTCGATATTAGTGTACAGTTGGGCCTGTTGAGAAGGAACCCTTTAAAATCCTGAAAAAAACACTTCAAAAAATCGTAAAAAACTTAATTATATCATTTCTAAATGCGCTTCAATTTACTCCCTCCTCATCCTAATGTGCAAATATATAGCCCAAATTTTATATTTTCCATATATAATTAAATATTTAGGATTATTCAGTTGTTTTCAAAATTTTTACCGTGTTCTCTTTTCAACAGCCCCAACTGTACACTGATACCGAATATTTGTTTGGGTCCATTGCATGGCATATTGCCCTGTGATACTTCACAACAGACGTTGTCTATATGTTTGTTGTTTTGTTTTTTCTTTCATTTTTTATAGATTTGAAATTTTTTGCCATTTATGATTACATAAGCCTAATGAATGAGGTATGATATCTGAGTAAAATCTTCAGGATCCTTCTGGTCTAGTAAGTTTGAATTATGTCTACTCCAACCGTTTAATGTTTTAAACTTCATATAAACCGCTAAAATTCTTTTTATGGCTCTTTTGTTGGTGATTGTAATGTTATTATAAATAATTTAATAATTTAAAAAAATAGAGCTCTATGTTGTTAAGTTGATTGCTATTATTTTTTTGTCTTTTTCTGTTTTAGGGATGTGGCTTGGTGAAAAACCTTGCTCTTTTAGCTCATATTACAACCCCATCTGACGCTAAGGAGCATAGGACCTTGGTAAGAGTCTTGGAGCCGAAGACATTCAGAGTGTCGACTTGAGCAAACTTGGCAAAACTTATATGGTCTTAGTGAATGGTACATCTTTCATCAACTATGTTCTTCTATTTCCTATTTTTTTCCTCTTTTTAATTCGTAATTTATGCTTGTAAGCACCTGTGCAGGGCTGTATCCAGGGGGGTTTTTTTTTGGCGCGGGGGATACAAAAAAGGCCTAAAAACCCACCAAAATATGTTTTATTATTCGAAAAAATATTTCAGGGGAGTTTTTCTGTCTTATTTAAATTTTTACCTGTTTCAATATATTTTTGTTTCAGTTATAATTCGAAAGGCAGAATGGTATAGGAAATTATTTGCACAAACTTACTAATTTATTACTGACTACCGACAGCATGTGTTTTCGTGGACTCTTTGCGCATTTCATTTCCTGTCACTAGCAAATGCCTATGAGATAAGTGATTTTAAATATGAACTTACTAGTCTATAACAGACTGAACACATTATATATTTTCATGGACTCCTTGCCCTTTTTCTTTCCTACCACCGGCAAAGGTGCCCTGAGATGTTTCAAGCAGGTAATTAATCATCTTGGTCTGGTTATCTAACTGTTTGATTATTACCATTCTTCTTGTCCTTTCAATTGGTTTATTATAGAATCTTACAAACGTTTTGGCATTTGCCCAGCCTACATATTTTACGATTTAATCCACATCAACTCCTCTTGCTTTAAGGTGGGACGTTGAGGCAGACCGTGTGCTATGAGCACCATAAACACTGATATCTATACCTGCAAGAAATAAAACTTCTTTTATCCATCTAGAAATAGATGACTTGGACGTAGCAGTAGGAGGCTTACGATATGCAAGAAAAAGTGCGTCGTTTCTATTCGGATACGATGTCATTCTAATATACCTAGCTAGGTGCGTCACCAGACACAGGGCCGACTTTTGAAAAGGCCGAAATTTAACTACTGATTTGTGGTTGCCCGGTTTGGTTGTTTTTTAAAAACACATTGATTTGAAAATCAAAACTTCCATCGTGTTTATGTATCATGTTACTATGCGATAAACTGGCTAAAAACTGAACTCTTTCACAAGCTGATAAAATCAACAAAACTGCTAATTTTTGTGCTAGTGTCTTTAATTGAAGATTTTCGATA
This sequence comes from Artemia sinica, assembly GCA_027921565.1. NCBI lineage: Eukaryota > Metazoa > Arthropoda > Branchiopoda > Anostraca > Artemiidae > Artemia > Artemia sinica. Next base: position 17,242,772 of record CM051264.1, on the reverse strand, counting down.
TCCCAAACTGGCAGTCTAAAGAGATCGAATACACATTTTACATTCCAAATACTAGAAATCATGGGTAGACTAGGCCTTCTATTAAAGACACCTCTCATAAACTTCTTGGTGATGTGATTACTACCTAACTGAAGGCTTGGTAAAATTGCCAATAAAGCACTCCTCGCAGTATTAATAGCACTGTATCCAACACCTGAGTGAAAAGGTTCCGTAAGAAAGGTCAAAGTCTCCAGTAGAGTTGACTCCAAGGCCTTTATTGTGTTTCTTCCACAAAATTCGATCCATTTTTCAATGTAAACCCTGTACTGATGCTTAGTCGAATCCCGCCATCCATCCTATTTCTAGATGGATATAGAAATAGATATCTATCTATTTCTATAGATAGATATCTCCATCTATCTATAGAGATAGATGGAGATATCCATCTATATATAGATCGATATGTCCATCTATTTCTAGATGGACATATCGAATCTCTTCTCTTCTGAGGACCATTCACCTATGGCCGTTTTCATGGAATATTCATCGCCGAGTGTCCAACCTAGTTTCGACGCATCACTACAGAAATATTTGTCAATTGATCTAGGCTCAATTGCTTTAGAAGCATGATTGGCAATATCTAACCACCATTGTACAATATCTAACCACTGCCTCGATTGACCAAAACAGCACCAGTTGACATTAGCTTTCGCTTTGATTCGGACCAAATTAAATAATGAGTGTTAGTGAGATAGTGATTGGATTGTTGGACAATTTAGTCGATGAGGATTATGATCGTGACAGGCGTGGAAGGCAATATAAAGCTCATTCGCATCGCAGAGTACTCTCAAGTGAGAGTGATAGTGATCAAACAAATGGCTATCGGAGCCCAGAGTTTCAAACTCGGGCTCGATATGGCTCTCGGAGCCCTTAAATTAGTTCTAGGAACGATCAAAATTGCTCTCGGAGCCCCATAAAAATCCATGACACAAAACGGAAGGCTTCTCCGGAAAGCACAAAGGTAAAAGATTAAAAGAAAACACGTCCAATGTCGTTCTATTCAAAAAGATTTCTGAAGAACGTTCTGGTACCAAAGAGGGTCCCAAGATCCACAAGAAACTTGCCAAAGTTGCAAATAGAGCTTTCTGTGAGCTTTTGGAAATAGTGAAGCTAAAAGATTTAGTTGTGCGCCACCCTAGGCCTGTGAATACCGATAAAATTGTTGTTCCAAAGGTGAATAGTGAAAATTAGGCTACGCTCTCTTCCGTTAAAATTGAATGTTCGTAAAATGGAATTAGCCCGATATCATCTTCAGATGCAGAAAATACATCCTTAAATTTCCATAATAATTCGCATAATTTTTTCTTAAGTTCCAAGTCCGTAATATGATCCATATTAAATTTGTTTAAAAATTGCGATTTAGTCAAAGGATATTCGTTATTTGAAGTTTTAGTGCCGTTAACTAGGTTTCTTTTAGAATTTTCCCATTTATTTAAATCATTTTCCGTTAAAACCTCGATTTGGACTAAACACGTCCCCTTTTTAATTGTACTTGTATCATTTTCATGGTTATTGGTTACCCAAATAAAACCTTCCCCTTTGTCATAAGATATAATCTGTTCCTCGCATAACAGATTTTCGGGTATTTCAGACGGTGTCGCAAACCATATTTCTGATTTGCTAATTACTGGCTCAGTCATCTGTGATATTTGGATTTTTTGCATCGTTTTGGGAGGGACTTTTGTTTTCCTTATCGCAAATCCGTAATATTCCTCTTCATTTTCATTGTTTATTAGATTCATACTGGCGCTATGCTGCGCCGTTGCGGCATCTTGCGGCGTCACGTTGGGTTTTATTATGTTCTTCCATAATTCCGCTATTTTTTGGATTTCGTTTGACCTGTACTGTTGTATATCTCCTATTTTTATTTTCGCATATTCAATACTTCTATTATTTAAATTTAATTCATTTCTGCAATATCTCTCAGGATAATTGAACAAATTTCCAATTATGCCATGTCTTTGCGAGACATGAGGTTCAAAATACTTCGACATTATACCACTAGGACTTTTGTTTACTGTTATGTTATCTTCGTAACCTCTGTTACGATTTCTTAAGGTAGAAATTTCTTCCCCTACCTTAGCTGGGTATACAAGCTTCTCGTTGGCTACGTCTAATAGTATTCTATTAGACCTTAGAAAATTTGCCCCTATAATAGCTTCATATGGGAGATTGTCACATATAATAAAATTTGTCATGAAGTTTCTATTGTCTCTTTTTACGTTTAGGCAAATTGACCCTTTTGCATTTAATTTATGACCTGTAACGCTTGTTAAATTGGGACAAATACATTCTTAGACCACACTGGCTATACATGACAAACGAAACTCAGAGAGGAGAGAAAGTAACAAAATGAAAAATAAAATCAAAAAGGGTGAAAAAACGAGGATTTTGTCAGCCAGCGAACCATGAAGATGACAAAATATAAGCAAATATTTCGACAAGGACCTCCGCCAAGTCGTCCTCAGTGCTAAACAAAAAAAAAGAAGAAAAAAAAAACGAAAATCTAACCTTTCGAAGCTTACTGTACAAAGACAGAACAGACACTGAATAAAAAACCAGGCAGGAATCAATGAAAATGAATTTACCAAGATGATTGTGCAAAGATCTTTCGTCTTGCAATAACTTTAGCTGGTCTACAATTTCGGTTTTCATTAGATATGCAAATAGGTTCTTTTAAGTTTTTTCGGGTGAAAATATTGATTGAGTCCTTCAAGATTAAACTGTCGTAAATTGGGCTTAATGAAATATCTCCAGTATCTCTATTTATTGCTAAATTTTGGTTCATATATTTTTTTATCTCAATTACCTCCTTAAAAGTTTGTGGTACGCCATTAACAGTTGATATTAAGTTGCCTCGTCAAACAGAACTAGATGGGTCGGGTTTACGAAAATATGCGAAGCCAATGCCGAATCAAAGTTGTCATTGTTATTTTTTAATCTCAGGGACTTATCTATTGAAATTTTGTGCTCATGCAAACGCTCACCTAGTTGTTGATGGGTCCTACCAATGTAAAACTTTCCACAAGAACACGGGATTCTGTAGACACCACTACCCAGTACAGGGTCTGTTTTATCCTTTCCTGAGTTAAAAAAATGTTCAACCTTTTGTTCGGTTTTGAAAGAAACAGAGAGATTATGTTTATTTAAAATTTTTCCAAGTCTATCGCCAAGTTTCGGGATGTATGGTAAAACGATGAAAGTTTTTTTTTTCAATTGCCGGTGTAACTGAATCAAGGGGGACAAGCTCCCTATTTTGTTCTTTTATCTTTTTTAATCGTCTATCTATTATATTTTAAATGAGTTTGATTGGGTAACCATTGCAAAAAGAATATCCTTGACATAATTTAGTTCAGAATTTATATGATTACGGGAATAAATTTTTAAAACTCTGTCGACTAAAGAGATTACTACCCCTCTTTTCATAGAAGGAGGGTGATGGGAAGAGAAATGTAGATATCGATCATTATGAGTCGGCTTTCTATATATAGAAAATTCAAGACTAGGATTAGTTTTTATAATCAAAACATCTAAGAAAGGCAGCTTACCTGAATCTTCGAGTTCCATTGTGAACTGGAGATTCGAATCAAAAGAGTTCAAATGTGCCAAAAAATCTCTTAGAGAGTCTTGTCCATGTTCCCAAACAGAAAGGAGATCATCACAAAACGAAACCAGATAGAGTGTTTTAAGTGGAAACTATTCAAAGTAGACTGTTCTATGAAATCCATGTAAAAATTTGCCAAATAAGGAGACAAGACAGTGCCCATGGATAAGCCCATTATTTGAAGAAAAAATTTGTTTCGGAATTTAAAATACGAGGAGTACTTGTTGCAAAGACGGACAAGGGTCATTATTGTATCAATTTCCAAAGTTTTGTAATCCGACCAAGCTGAGTTTTCCTCTAATTTTCTTTGTAAAGCCTGCTCACATTTATGAACATCGCATGAAGTGTACATAGAAACTGCATCAAAACTAGATAAAACGGTATTTTCTGTTGTACTTTGATTTTTTAACTTCTCAACAAGATCTATGGAGTTTTTAATATAGGATTTCTGTGTGCTTAAAAGAGGCTTAAAAATGGTGGCTAAGAAACTTCCTATACCCGTAGCTGGAGAACTATAGCATGCTACAATTGGACGTAACGGAATATCTTTCTTATGGATTTTAGGCAGACCATAAAACTTAGGGGCTGAACAACCTTTGGGATAAAATTTTCTGTACATTTGAGGGGTAATTAGTCTAGTATCTTTTAAAATTCCTAGTTCATTTCTCAACTTCTGTGTGTATTTGTCCGTGGGATCAAATTTTTATTTCTTTGTAAATAAAAAAAGTATTAAAAGATACTAGACTAATTACCCCTCAAATGTACAGAAAATTTTATCCCAAAGGTTGTTCAGCCCCTAAGTTTTATGGTCTGCCTAAAATCCATAAGAAAGATATTCCGTTACGTCCAATTGTAGCATGTTATAGTTCTCCAGCTACGGGTATAGGAAGTTTCTTAGCCACCATTTTTAAGCCTCTTTTAAGCACACAGAAATCCTATATTAAAAACTCCATAGATCTTGTTGAGAAGTTAAAAAATCAAAGTACAACAGAAAATACCGTTTTATCTAGTTTTGATGCAGTTTCTATGTACACTTCATGCGATGTTCATAAATGTGAGCAGGCTTTACAAAGAAAATTAGAGGAAAATTCAGCTTGGTCGGATTACAAAACTTTGGAAATTGATATAATAATGACCCTTGTCCGTCTTTGCAACAAGTACTCCTCGTATTTTAAATTCCGAAACAAATTTTTTCTTCAAATAATAGGCTTATCCATGGGCACTGTCTTGTCTCCTTATTTGGCAAATTTTTACATGGATTTCATAGAACAGTCTGCTTTGAATAGTTTCCACTTAAAACACTCTATCTGGTTTCGTTTTGTTGATGATATCCTTTCTGTTTGGGAACATGGACAAGACTCTCTAAGAGATTTTTTGGCACATTTGAACTCTTTTGATTCGAATATCCAGTTCACAATGGAACTCGAAGATTCAGGTAAGCTGCCTTTCTTAGATGTTTTGATTATAAAAACTAATCCTAGTCTTGAATTTTCTATATATAGAAAGCCGACTCATAATGATCGATATCTACATTTCTCTTCCCATCACCCTCCTTCTATGAAAAGAGGGGTAGTAATCTCTTTAGTCGACAGAGTTTTAAAAATTTGTTCCCGTAATCATATAAATTCTGAACTAAATTATGTCAAGGATATTCTTTTTTGCAATGGTTACCCAATCAAACTCATTGAAAATATAATAGATAGACGATTAAAAAAGACAAAAGAACAAAATAGGGAGCTTGTCCCCCTTGATTCAGTTACACCGGCAATTGAGAAAAAAACTTTCATCGTTTTACCATACATCCCGAAACTTGGCGATAGACTTGGAAAAATTTTAAATAAACATAATCTCTCTGTTTCTTTCAATTTTTGGCACATTTGAACTCTTTTGATTCGAATATCCAGTTCACAATGGAACTCGAAGATTCAGGTAAGCTGCCTTTCTTAGATGTTTTGATTATAAAAACTAATCCTAGTCTTGAATTTTCTATATATAGAAAGCCGACTCATAATGATCGATATCTACATTTCTCTTCCCATCACCCTCCTTCTATGAAAAGAGGGGTAGTAATCTCTTTAGTCGACAGAGTTTTAAAAATTTGTTCCCGTAATCATATAAATTCTGAACTAAATTATGTCAAGGATATTCTTTTTTGCAATGGTTACACAACCACTCATTCCGTTAACCACTGGGGGCATATTCAAACTCATTGAAAATATAATAGATAGACGATTAAAAAAGACAAAAGAACAAAATAGGGAGCTTGTCCCCCCTTGATTCAGTTACACCGGCATTGAGAAAAAAAACTTTCATCGTTTTACCATACATCCCGAAACTTGGCGATAGACTTGGAAAAATTTTAAATAAACATAATCTCTCTGTTTTCCGGGTTGCAGCGGTAGCTAGCAACCTAGTAAGAGACGATCACCTCCAATGTCAAGAAATATAAAACCCCCCAACTCCTAAAAAAAGAGTCAGATCAAAACAAAAAGTACACCATTAGAACCGCCTTGTCCGAATCCTCTATAAAGGAAACTTACCTCCCTTTGGCTTGAATAACAAAGAAAATATATTGGCTTGAAAATCAAGAAAATTGACTTTTACCACGTTATTCTCCACAAACGGGATATTTTTTTCTTTCCGCTTTTTCTTTCTGCTCAGCTAGCTGGGCACTGGAAAATCATAGAGAGCTGTATAATAGCTCATTTTAAAGGAAATTGCAACATCTAGTCACTTTTGTATTTAAAAATAAAATACTTTTTAAAGTAGAATCAATTTTGTCAAAAAAATTGCATTTTTGATGTATTTTCATACTGCAGTCTTTTCAAAGATATTTGAATTTTGAAGCAATAAAACAGTCCATGTAATGAACTCTATAGTAATAATAGCTACTTGTCTCAATAGTAACCGAAACTCCTGGAACCAAAATTTTCTTTTTTGGCTTAATCGCTAAAATTATTATGTAAACTGCAAAAATATTTATGATGCCTAATCAGTAATAGTAATTTTTTAATTTAAACAACAAAAATACATGAAAATTCTAAAATTAGTTTTGCTTTTTGTCTCCTGGAAGAAATTTTTTTTTCATCTCAGTTCAAATTTATTATTGTATCCTGTAACCCGTAAAGTACATATCTCCATATTATTGTCTCATAATTGCAATTATTTTAGTTTTCAGTCCAGAATCACTAAACTTATTATTTAAACTGCAAAAATATTTATGGTGTCTAACCAATAATACTAATTTTGTAATTCAAACAAGATAAATACCTGAAAATTTTAAAATTAGTTTTGTTTTATGCTAGGTTTTAGATACTCGACACGGGATTTTGTGTGCTTAATAATTTTAAATCTTGAAAAAAATATGGTCTCACGCGAGTGGAAAAAAAAGAAAGAATAACCAAAAACAATATCAAAATAGAACAATCCAAATTTCTACTAATAGAAAACTTTACTACACAAAAAATAAAGCTAACATCCTGAAATATAAGAAAAAGTTTATTTAAAAGAGATAAAAATGCCACCAAACGCAATAAAGCTCGAGCACGCGTAAGGATTGCTACTAAGATGTCTTGTGATCCAGGATTTAAGAAAATGAAATATGACAGAGCAAAACAGAGGTATCTTACGGATCAGGGGTATCGAGAAGGGAAAATTGAGACAGCGAAACAAAAGAGCAAGGAACGGTATGATAACGATATAGATTACCGAAACAAACATAAGAAAAAAGTTGCTACCAGAATAATGGGTAGATACTGGGGTGACAAAAGCTATAATTATAATAAAGAACGAATATTTTACCGATTATCTACTAATAACCATATATGACGTAATAAGTGACATGACGTAATATCTAAAACCTATTGTGTACTAATAACCATATATGATTTAATTAGCGACGTGACGTAAAAATTGAAAAAAATTAATTTTTATTTTATTTTCGTTTTTAGTTCAGAATCGCTGAAGTTATAAACTGCAAAAATATTTATGGTGTATGAACAGTAGTTTTAATCTTTTAATTTAGACTAGAAAAATACCTGAAAATTTAAAAATTAGTTTAATTTTTGTTAGGTTCTTGATACTTGATACGTGACTTAAAGATTCAACTAATGGTTACATAATGGTTTCAATCAAGCAAGCTACACGCAAGTGAATAAAACAGTACTACCAAAAAAAAAACAGAGATAGCATCTTGAAAAGAAAAAAGCAAAGGTATTCAACCAACCAGGCGTATCGAGAAGTAATAATTGATAGTGACAAACAGCTTTATTATAATGATGTAGTTTATAGACATGCGAAAATTGAGACAACCAAACAAAAGAGCAAGGAACGGTATGATAACGATATAGATTACCGAAACAAAAATAAGAAAAAAAGTTGTTGCTACCAAAATGATGGGTAGATACTGGGGCGACAAAAGCTATAATGAAAAAATTTAAATTCTCTGCGAGGTTGTACCGAAGAACGCATAAGGTCAAAGGGAAAAATTACATTCAGAAATACAAGAGGATGGCAAAAATGCAGGCTGATCTTTGTAAATTGAGAAACATTTTACGCATGTTTTATCGGGATCACGAAAAGTATTCAAAATTACAGATTAAAATTCTCTTTGAAAGAGTGGGTGCTGTTGAAAAGTCGGCTAGAAATGCTTTGGCAAAGCTTCATAGTAATATCCAAAAGAAATGTTGTCAGTTTAATGAAAAGCTTCCAAGGTATGGACTGGCAACTGCGGAAACAGTTTATATATACAATGGAAAATGTTCGACAACACAGTGAATATACAGAGGCATACTTCTTAGAAAATTCGTATATTAATTTTGGAAGGAGCAATTGCAGTTTATGTAGCAGCAATAAAAATATATATACAAGCTTACCTTTCAGCAGCGAAGGAAAAGCAATGTTTTTCAATTATGGCGAAAACGAGCCAATTAGGGTTTATAGTATATGTGTTTGCAAGACTAATGATTTAGAAAAAATTCCTGGAACACCGACTCAAGAAAAAAGTATTTCTAACTGTGTTTTAAACAGTTCTTTTAGTTCTACTGAATATTTGGCAAAAAATTCTCTGTGTAGTAGCAAACTGTCCTGAAAAGTACGAGACAACTATTGAAAAATGCTCTGAATCTAGATCTGACAAGGAAATTATGATGGCTGAAGTCACCTATAACAATCTGAGTAAACATTCAAACCAAAAATTGGGGGCAGCAGGTTACTTGGCAATGTCACCCTGATATCTGCAAGCTCTATCCGACGGATATTGAATTATGTCAAATTCTTTTTGATATCCTTGAAAATAATATAGCATTAAAATTTTCAACTGACAAAGTGGTTAATTTCTACCTTGGCGGCTTGGATTATTGTGATCCGGGTTGCAGCGGTAGCTAGCAACCTAGTAAGAGACGATCACATCCAATGTTAAGAAATATAAAAACCCCTAACTCCTAAGATAAGAGTCAGATCAAAACAAAAATTACACCATTAGAACCACCTTGTCTGAAACTTCCTATAGTTAACTTTCTGTCCCTTTGCTTCAATAACAAAGAAAATATATTGGCTTGAAAATCAAGAAAAATGGCAGCTACTACAACATTCTGCCTAAACGGGATATTTTTTTTCTTTCCGCTTGATTTTTCTCTCAACTAGCTGGGCACTGGAAAATCATAGAGAGCTGTATAATAGCTCATTTTAAAGGAAATTGCAACATCTAGTCACTTTTGTAACTAAAAATTAAACACTTTTTAAAGTAGAATCAATTTTGTCAAAAAAATATAATGAAGATCGAACTCTTCCCTATACTAACTTGCATAGGCAACTTCACTATAGTTAAGATTACAGTATTTATATTATACATTATTATAAATTATAAAAGGTTCAAATGTTCGAAGATTATAGAATTGAAAATTTTCCCACACCGGGAATCAAACCCAGGCCTGTTAAGTGAAAGTTAACTATCCTAGCCACTAGACCATATGGGACCATAAAGAAGTATGATTCTAGAGCCATATGCATATTATTATTTCACCATACCAATTATAATAAGGCCAAAACAAAATCTTCGACTTGCAACCTTACTTTTTGACACATTAGTTAAATCTTCATCAGACTTAAAAAATGTTTTGCTAGTTTTACATCCGGGTTGCAGCGGTAGCTAGCAACCTCCGGGTTGCAGCAGTAGCTAGCAATCCGGGTTGCAGCGGTAGCTAGCAACCTAGTAAGAGACGGTCACGTCCAATATTAAGAAATATAAAAACCCATAGTTCCTAACAAAGGAGTCAGATCAAAACAAAAAGTACACCATTAGAACCACCTTGTCCGGAACCCCTGTATAGGAAACATTTTTTTCATTTGGCATGAACGGCAAGGGAAATATACTGGCTTGAAAATAATCCGGGTTGCAGCGGTAGCTAGCAACCTAGTAAGAGACGATCACGTCCAATGTTAAGAAATGTAAAAACCCATAGTTCCTAACAGAGGAGTCAGATCAAAACAAAAAGTACACCATTAGAACCGCCTTGTCCGAAAACCCTGTATAGGAAACTTTCTGTCCCTTGGCTTGAACAGCAAAGGGAATATATTGGCTTGAAAATCAAGAAAAGTGGCAGCTATTACAACATTTTGCCTAAACGGGATATTTTTTTCTTTCTTTTTTTCTCTTTTCTTTTTCTTTTCCAGAGACAGCTTGGCACTGGAACATCGTAGAGAGTTGTTCAATGGCTCATTTTAAAGGAAATTTCCGGGTTGCAGCGGCAGCTAGCAACCTAGTAAGAGACGATCACGTCCAATGTTAAGAAATATAAAAACCCATAGTTCCTAACAGAGGAGTCAGATCAAAACAAAAAGTAAACCATTAGAACCGCCTTGTCCGAAACCCCTGTATAGGAAACTTTCTGTCCCTTGGCTTGAACAGCATTATAATAAAGATCGAACTCTTCCCTATACTAACTTGCATAGGCAACTTCACTATAGTTATCATTACAGTATTTATATTATACATCATTCTAATTATAAAAGGTTCGAATGTTCGAAGATTATAGAGTTAAAAATTTTCCCGCACCGGGAATCGAAAACGGGCCTGTTAAGTGCAAGTTAACTATCCTAGCCACTAGACTATATGGGACCATAAAGAAGTATGATTTAAGAACCATATGCATATTATTATTTCACAACACCAATTATAATTCACAAGTGAATTATTATTTCACAAGGCCAAAAACAAAATCGTCGACTTGCAACCTTACTTTTGACACATCAGTTAAATCTTCATCAGACTTAAAAATTGTTTTGCTAGTTTTACAGTAAAAAACAAACCTTAGCCCATAGTAGCAGAAATAAGAATATCTAGGTTGCAGCGGTAGCTAGCAACCTATTAATTACATATTCCGGGTTGCAGTGGTAGCTAGCAACCTAGTAAGAAACGCCAAATTAAAAGATGATCATTAGAAGAACAAACCATTGCTTATATTGGACTTAGTTAGCTGCCTGATTCTTTGAGGTTCGTCTCTTACTATTCCAAAGAAGAAAAAGCCGTAGGCTTTTTCTTTTTGTAATAATACATTAAAAGATAACCATATGTGACGTAATAAGTGAAGGCAATATTTATACCCGTTCTTTCGACAATATTGCAGTAAATTTTATGGTAAAGAACGACCTCTAACCCATAGTAATTAATTTAATTTTGAAAAGAAGGAATCCGGGTTGCAGCGGTACCTAGCAACCTAGTAAGAGACGATCATCTCCAATGTTAAGAAATATAAAACCCCCCAACTCCTAGAAAAAGAGTCAGAAAAGTACACCATTAGAACCGCCTTGTCCGAAACCCCTATAAAGAAAACTTACCGCCCTTTGGCTTGAATAACAAAGAAAATATATTGGCTTGAAAATCAAGAAAATTGACTTTAACTACGTTATTCTCCACAAACGGGATATTTTTTTCTTTCCGCTTTTTTTTCTCCTCAGCTAGCTGGGCACTGGAAAATCATAGAGAGCTGTATAATAGCTCATTTTAAAGGAAATTGCTACATCTAGTGCCTTTTGTAATTAAAAATAAAATACTTTTTAAAGTAGAATCAGTTTTGTCAAAAAAAATTGCATTTTTGACGTATTTTCATACTGCAGTCTTTTCAAAGATATTTGAATTTTGAAGCAATCAAACAGTTCATGGTAATGAACTCTATAGTAATCTGCAACCCGGATAAGAGACGATCACATCCAATGTTAAGAAATATAAAAACCCCTAACTCCTAAGAAAAGAGTCAGATCAAAACAAAAATTACACCATTAGAACCACCTTGTCTGAAACTTCCCTATAGTAACTTTCTGTCCCTTTGCTTCAATAACAAAGAAAATATATTGGCTTGAAAATCAAGAAAAATGGCAGCTACTACAACATTCTGCCTAAACGGGATATTTTTTTCTTTCCGCTTGATTTTTCTCCTCAACTAGCTGGGCACTGGAACATCATAGAGAGCTGTATAATAGCTCATTTTAAAGGAAATTGCAACATATAGTCACTTTTGTAATTAAAAATTAAACACTTTTTAAAGTAGAATCAATTTTGTCAAAAAAATATAATAAAGATCGAACTCTTCCCTATACTAACTTGCATAGGCAACTTCACTATAGTTAAGATTACAGTATTTATATTATACATCATTATAGATTATAAAAGGTTCAAATGTTCGAATATTATAGAATTGAAAATTTTCCCACACCGGGAATCGAACCCAGGCCTGTTAAGTGAAAGTTAACTATCCTAGCCACTAGACCATATGGGACCATAAAGAAGTATGATTCTAGAGCCATATGCATATTATTATTTCACCATACCAATTATAATAAGGCCAAAACAAAATCTTCGACTTGCAACCTTACTTTCGACACATTAGTTAAATCTTCATCAGACTTAAAAAATGTTTTGCTAGTTTTACATCCGGGTTGCAGCGGTAGCTAGCAACCTAGTAAGAGACGATCACGTCCAATATTAAGAAATATAAAAACCCATAGTTCCTAACAAAGGAGTCAGATCAAAACAAAAAGTACACCATTAGAACCGCCTTTTCCAAAACCCCTGTATAGGAAAATTTTTGTCATTTGGCATGAACGGCAAGGGAAAAATACTGGCTTGAAAATCATCCTGGTCGCAGCGGTAGCTAGCAACCTAGTAAGAGACGATCACGTCCAATGTTAAGAAATATAAAAACCCATAGTTCCTAACAGAGGAGTCAGATCAAAACAAAAAGTACACCATTAGAACCGCCTTGTCCGAAACCCCTGTATAGGAAACTTTCTGTCTCTTGGCTTGAACAGCAAGGGAATATATTGGCTTGAAAATCAAGAAATGTGGCAGCTATTACAACATTCTGCCTAAACGGGATATTTTTTTCTTTCTTTTTTTGTCTTTTCTTTCTTTTCCAGAGATAGCTTGGCACTGGAACATCGTAGAGAGTTGTTCAATGGCTCATTTTAAAGGAAATTTCCGGGTTGCAGCGGTAGTTAGCAACCTAGTAAGAGACGATCACGTCCAATGTTAAGGAATATAAAAACCCATAGTTCCTAACAGAGGAGTCAGATCAAAACAAAAAGTACACCATTAGAACCGCCTTGTCCGAAACCCCTGTATAGGAAACTTTCTGTCCCTTGGCTTGAACAGCATTATAATAAAGATCGAACTCTTCCCTATACTAACTTGCATAGGCAACTTCACTATAGTTAACATTACAGTATTTATATTATACATCATTCTAATTATAAAAGGTTCGAATGTTCGAAGATTATAGAGTTAAAAATTTTCCCGCACCGGGAATCGAAAACGGGCCTGTTAAGTGCAAGTTAACTATCCTAGCCACTAGACTATATGGGACCATAAAGAAGTATGATTTAAGAACCATATGCATATTATTATTTCACAACACCAATTATAATTCACAAGTGAATTATTATTTCACAAGGCCAAAACAAAATCGTCGACTTGCAACCTTACTTTTGACACATCAGTTAAATCTTCATCAGACTTAAAAATTGTTTTGCTAGTTTTACAGTAAAAAACAAACCTTAGCCCATAGTAGCAGAAATAAGAATATCTAGGTTGCAGCGGTAGCTAGCAACCTATTAATTACATATTCCGGGTTGCAGTGGTAGCTAGCAACCTAGTAAGAAACGCCAAATTAAAAGATGATCATTAGAAGAACAAACCATCGCTTATATTGGACTTAGTTAGCTGCCTGATTCTTTGAGGTTTGTCTCTTACTATTCCAAAGAAGAAAAAGCCGTAGGCTTTTTCCTGTTTGTAATAATACATTAAAAGATAACCATATGTGACGTAATAAGTGAATGTAATATTTATACACGTTCTTTCGACAATATTGCAGTCAATTTTATGGTAAAGAACGACCTCTAACCCATAGTAATTAATTTAATTTTGAAAAGAAGGAATCCGGGTTGCAGCGGTAGCTAGCAACCTAGTAAGAGACGATCATCTCCAATGTTAAGAAATATAAAAACCCCCCAACTCCTAGAAAAAGAGTCAGAAAAGTACACCATTAGAACCACCTTGTCCGAAACCCCTATAAAGAAAACTTACCGCCCTTTGGCTTGAATAACAAAGAAAATATATTGGCTTGAAAATCAAGAAAATTGACTTTAACCACGTTATTCTCCACAAACGGGATATTTTTTTCTTTCCGCTTTTTTTTTCTCCTCACCTAGCTGGGCACTGGAAAATCATAGAGAGTTGTATAATAGCTCATTTTAAAGGAAATTGCTACATCTAGTGCCTTTTGTAATTAAAAATAAAATACTTTTTAAAGTAGAATCAATTTTGTCAAAAAAAAATTGCATTTTTGATGTATTTTCATACTGCAGTCTTTTCAAAGATATTTGAATTTTGAAGCAATCAATCCGGGTTGCAGCGGTAGCTAGCAACCTAGTAAGAGACGATCACCTCCAATGTTAAGAAATATAAAAAACCCCCCAACTCCTAAAAAAAGAGTCAGATCAAAACAAAAAGTACACCATTAGAACCGCCTTGTCCGAATCCTCTATAAAGGAAACTTACCGCCCTTTGGCTTGAATAACAAAGAAAATATATTGGCTTGAAAATCAAGAAAATTGGCTTTTACCACGTTATTCTCCACAAACGGGATATTTTTTTCTTTCTGCTTTTTTTTCCTGCTCAGCTAGCTGGGCACTGGAAAATCATAGAGAGCTGTATAATAGCTCATTTTAAAGAAAATTGCAACATCTAGTCACTTTTGTAATTAAAAATAAAATACTTTTTAAAGTAGAATCAATTTTGTCAAAAAAATTGCATTTTTTTATAGTAAAGAACGACCCTTAACCCATGTTAATTGATCCGGGTTGCTGTTACATTAAAGAACAATCATTGAAATGACAAACCATTGCATACATTGGACTTAATTAGCTACTTGATTGTTTGAGGTTCGTCTCTTACTATTTCAAAGAAGAAAAAGCCGTAGGCTTTTTCCTGTTTGTAATCAGGTTCGATAATAATATTACATAAAGGACCAATATAGCTCATCATAAATGGTGTTTGTCAAATATTACATTAAAAGAGGATAATTGAAATTTTAGAGTAAAGAACGATCTCTCTCCCATATTAACTGATATATTACATTAAAAGACGATCATTGGAATAAAAACTTATTGCATGCATTGGACTTAGTTAGCTACTTGATCGTTTGAGGTTCGTCTCTTACTATTTCAAAGAAGAAAAAGCCGTAGGCTTTTTCCTGTTGTTAATCCAGGTTGCAGCGGTAGCTAGCAACCTAGTAAGAGACGATCACGTCCAATGTTAAGAAATATAAAAACCCATAGTTCCTAAAAAAGGAGTCAGATCAAAACAAAAAGTACACCATTAGAACCGCCTTGTCCGACACCCCTGTATAGGAAATTTTTAATAAAGATCAAAATCTTCCCTATATTAACTTGCATAGGCAACTTCACTATAGTTAAGATTACAGTATTTATATTATACATCATTATAAATTATAAAAGGTTCGAATGTTCGGAGATTATAGAGTTAAAAATTTTTCCACACCGGGAATCAAACCCGCGCCTGTTAAGTGAAAGTTAACTATCCTAGCCACTAGACCATATGCGACCATAAAGAAGTATGATTTAAGAACCATATGCATATTATTATTTCACCATACCAATTATAATATGGCCAAAACAAAATCGTCGACTTACAACCTTACTTTTGTCACATCAGCTAAATCTTCATCAGACTTAAAAAATGTTTTGCTAGTTTTACAGTAAAGAATGAACCTTAGCCCATAGTAGCATAAATACGAATATCTAGGTTGCAGCGGTAGCTAGCAACCTATTAATTACATAATCCGGGTTGCAGTGGTAGCCAGCAACCTAGTAAGAAACGCCAAATTAAAAGATGATCATTAGAAGAACAAACCATTGCTTATATTGGACTTAGTTAGCTGCCTGATTCTTTGAGGTTCGTCTCTTACTATTCCAAAGAAGAAAAAGCCGTAGGCTTTTTCCTGTTTGTAGTAAAACATTAAAAGATAACCATATGTGACGTAATATTACATAAAGGATCGATATGATTCATCATAAGTCACAGTTAAGAACCAGACTACCAAAATAGCGTATTTTTAATGTGACTAAAATGCTAAGGTGCATCGAGTAGGAACTTTCCGGGGGTGCTAAGGCCCCAAGTGGAGCAAGGAGGGGGTATTACACTGATGTTTCTTCATTCCCCCTAAATGTTTTTGCACAAAAAAACATATATGGCACCTAAAATCTATTCAAGGATTAAGTAGCGAGATAAATAATATCCTGGGTATGACTTTGGTGATCAGACTGTAAGTCTCAGGGAGTGTTGGGGGGGATTACAGTAAAGAACGAACTCTGGCGTATACTAACTTGCATAGGTAACCTGGTTGCAGTGGTTACTAGCAACTAAAGAGACGATCACGTCTAATGTTAAGAAATATAAAATCTGGGTTGCAGCGGTAGCTAGCAACCTAGTAAGAGACGATCACGTCCAATGTTAAGAAATATAAAAACCCATAGCTCCTAAAAAGGGAGTCAGATCAAAACAAAAAGTACACCATCAGAACTGCGTTGTCCGAAACCCCTGTATAGTAAAATTTCTGTCCCTTGGCTTGAACAGCAAGGGAAATAAATTGGCTTGAAAATCAAGAAAAGTGTTAGCTACTACAACATTCTGCCTAAACGGGATATTTTTTTTTTTTTTTTCTTTTTTCTTTGTTTCCAGAGATAGCTCGGCACTGGAACATTGTAGGTAGTTGTTCAATGGCTCATTTTAAAGGAAATTAATGGGTTAAAAATCTATAGTAGCTAAAATAAATTATTTCTGAAAGAGAATAAATTTTTCCACCAAAAACTGCATTTTTGATGTCTTTTCATACTGCAGTCTTTCAAACATAATACCAGCGGTAAAATTTGAACCCACGCCTCCGAAGAGACTGGTGGCTAACACCAGTGCCTTGGACCAATCGGCCAGGCTGCCTCTCAAATAAATATATATGTGAATTTGGGTTGCAGCAGTAGCTAGCAACCTAGTAAGAGACGATCAGTCCAATGCTAAGAAATATATAAAACCAAAACTCCTAAAAATATACATTAAAAGACGATAACTGAAATAACAAATCATTCCATACATTGGACTTAGTTAGCTACTTGATTGCTACTTACTAGGTAGCTAGCAACCTAGTAAGAGACGATCACGTCCAATGTTCTTATATTAATATAACCTCTTGCCTATACTAAAAGCATTGTGCCTAAACGGCATCTTTTTTTTTTCTTTTCCACAGATAGCATGGCACTGGAACTTTGTAGAGAGTTGTCCAATGGCTCATTTTAAAGGAAACTAATGCGGTTAAAAACTTTTTTCCGGGTTGCAGCGGTAGCTAGCAACCTAGTAAGAGACGATCACCTCCAATGTTAAGAAATATAAAACCCACCAACTCCTAAAAAAAAGAGTCAGATCAAAACAAAAAGTACACCATCAGAACCGCCTTGTCCGAAACCCCTATAAAGGAAACTTACCGCCCTTTGGCTTGAATAACAAAGAAAATATATTGGCTTGAAAATCAAGAAAATTGACTTTAACCACGTTATTCTCCACAAACGGGATATTTTTTTATTTCCACTTGATTTTTCTCCTCAGCTAGCTGGGCACTGGAAAATCATAGAGAGCTGTATAATAGCTCATTTTAAAGGAAATTGCAACATCTAGTCACTTTTGTAAATAAAAATAAAATACTTTTTAAAGTAGAATAAATTTTGTCAAAAAAATTGCATTTTTGATGTATTTTCATACTGCAGTCTTTTCAAAGATATTTGAATTTTGAAGCAATCAAACAGTTCATGGTAATGAAATCTATAGTAATAATAGCTACTCGTCTCAATAGTAACCGACACTCCTGGAACCAAAATTTTCTTTTTTGGCTTAATCGCTAAAGTTATTATGTAAACTGCAAAAATAATTAAGATGTCTAACCAGTAATAGTAATTTCTTAATTTAAACTACAAAAATACATGAAAATTTTATAATTAGTTTTACTTTTTGTCTCCTGGAACTAAAATTTTTTTCATCTAAGTTCAAAGTTATCATTGTATCCTGGAACCAAATTTTTTTTGGTTTGTAACCCGTAAAGTACGTATCTCCATATTATTGTCTTATAATTGCAGTTATTTTAGTTTTCAGTCCAGAATCGCTGAACTTATTATGTAAAATGCAAAAATATTTATGGTGTCTAACCAATAATACTAATTTTTTAATTCAAACAAGAGAAATACCTGAAAATAGGATTATAATAAAGAACGAATATTTTACCGATTATCTACTAATAACCATATATGACGTAATAAGTGACATGACGTAATATCTAAAACCTATTGTACTAATAACCATATATGACTTAATGAGCGACGTGACGTAAAAATTGAAAAAATTAATTTTTATTTTTACATAAAGGATCGATACTGTAATTGGTTTTTTTTTTTAATCCGGGTTGCAGCGGTAGCTAGCAACCTAGTAAGAGACGATCACCTCCAATGTTAAGAAATATAAAACCCCCCAACTCCTAAAAAAAGAGTCAGATGAAAACAAAAAGTACACCATTAGAACCGCCTTGGCCGAAACCCCTATAAAGGAAACTTACCACTTTTCGGCTTGAATAACACAAAGAAAATATATTGGCTTGAAAATCAAGAAAATTGACTTTAACCACGTTATTCTCCACAAACGGAATATTTTTTTCTTTCCGCTTGATTTTTCTCCTAAGCTTGCTGGGCACTGGAAAATCATAGAGAGCTGTATAATAGCTCATTTTAAAGGAAATTGCAACATCTAGTCACTTTTGTAATTAAAAATATTTCTTTCAAAACCGAACAAAAGGTTGAACATTTTTTTAACTCAGGAAAGGATAAAACAGACCCTGTACTGGGTAGTGGTGTCTACAGAATCCCGTGTTCTTGTGGAAAGTTTTACATTGGTAGGACCCATCAACAACTAGGTGAGCGTTTGCATGAGCACAAAATTTCAATAGATAAGTCCCTGAGATTAAAAAATAACAATGACAACTTTGATTCGGCATTGGCTTCGCATATTTTCGTAAACCCGACCCATCTAGTTCTGTTTGACGAGGCAACCTTAATATCAACTGTTAATGGCGTACCACAAACTTTTAAGGAGGTAATTGAGATAAAAAAAATATATGAACCAAAATTTAGCAATAAATAGAGATACTGGAGATATTTCATTAGGCCCAATTTACGACAGTTTAATCTTGAAGGACTCAATCAATATTTTCACCCGAAAAAAACTTAAAAGAACCTATTTGCATATCTAATGAAAACCGAAATTGTAGACCAGCTAAAGTTATTGCAAGACGAAAGATCTTTGCACAATCATCTTGGTAAATTCATTTTCATTGATTCCTGCCTGGTTTTTTATTCAGTGTCTGTTCTGTCTTTGTACAGTAAGCTTCGAAAGGTTAGATTTTCGTTTTTTTTTTTTTTTTCTTCTTTTTTTGTTTAGCACTGAGGACGACTTGGCGGAGGTCCTTGTCGAAATATTTGCTTATATTTTGTCATCTTCATGGTTCGCTGGCTGACAAAATCCTCGTTTTTTCACCCTTTTTGATTTTATTTTTCATTTTGTTACTTTCTCTCCTCTCTGAGTTTCGTTTGTTAAATTGGGATTATTAAGGTTCTTTTGTCGCCTAATGTGCAGAGGCAACATATTAAATACGCAAGAGTTTATGATATTTACAGTAGCTCCACTGTCAACTAAGGCCGTAAAGTAAACGTTTTCTACACAAAAATCATTAAATATAGGTAACTTGTTAATAATATCACTACAAGAAGGCACTAGTATTGTTTTGGACCTATTAAATATTCCTGGCACCCTCTGGGTCCAACTTATGTTTCTGAGGGGCCTGAAGCGTTTCCCTGAGAATTTATTTCATTTGTCGGTGCCTGTAATAGATATTCAGACGTATTAGGTTCCGTAGGCATATTTAAATGATTTACGTCTGCCTGTCTTCGCCATGTATTATTATGGTAACGTGGATTACTCGTGTCAGTGCCGTTTACTGGCGCTGTTTGCCAGTGCTGTTGGCTTGTAAAATTTTCATTTCTCATCGGCAAATTTTCATGATTTCTATATTGCATTCTCGCATTATATTGGCCTTGGCGAGTATTTGGGTTTTCAGACCGATAATTAATTTGCCTGTTGGGGGGAGGGTTATACAAATTTGGTTGGTACGCATTATAAGGTACTGATTGGCGCAATCCCCCCTGGAAATAGCCTATTGCACGACCGGTGCTAAAATTTGTTCTTCTGAACAAATGGTTACCGTAATTTTGCGTATTACCGACAGCAATTCTTGGTATGGGATTGGGGACATAGTGGCACTGTCTCGCTATGTGGCCAACACGATTGCAATTATAACACCTTATTATTGTAGGGTTAATGGGCTGAAAACGTTCTGTTTTCTGCCTAGCGGGTTCTGGCGTTTTGTTTCTTTGTGCTACTGGGGAGTTATCCCTTGAAAAGATATTGGGGGATGCTTGATCGCCCTTGAAGATTAGGTTCGCGTTTGAGTCGTTTAGGCTATTTATTTTTGCATTGCTATGATTAGCAACTATTTTATCAACTTCGATTAATCGCTCTACCTCTTGGACTGCAAGATCTAACGTCTGAATGTTTTTGGATATTACTGCTCTATATAGTTTTGGGGGTAGCCCTTGCAAAAAGGTATTTAGTATGACTTTTTCATACAGTTGCCCAGAACCACTTCCGTATTTTGCTTCTACAGAAATGCGTATATTATCCAGATATTCCCTTATATTTTGTGAAAAATCAAAGTTCACTGCTCCATGTTTTAATTTATTTATTGAACTGGTTTCTATAAATCTCTCTTTGAATGCTTTTAACAAGTCATCAACCGTATTTATTGGCAAGTTGGCGTTATTGCCTATGGTATGCTCGACCTGTTTTAGAATGGTTAAGACCTGGCCTCTTAATCGTAGTAGGAGCATGTCTTTTAACGCTCCAACGTCTGTTTTTTGTTAATTGTACAAACTGGGTCAATTGGATATTAAATTCGTCAATATCTGATTGACCATTGTACTCCGGGATAGATTTCGCTATTTCTATATTTTTCGCGACCAATTTCTGCACTATTAATTTTTCTTCTAAATCTTCAGACATTTTTTTTGCGTTTATATCAACTTAAAATAAATTTATTATTTTACTTAACCTATTTTGGGGGAGGCTATTATCTCCTATGAGATATTCTAAAGGGTTCCCTGTAGTAGCTTAGCGGCAATAGGCCTAATCACTTTATTTATATGTCTGTATCTCTCCAATAATTAGATTTAAGTTAAAAAGTTTCTATAGCCTAATTAGTTCGTAAGTTTTTCTCCAATTTCCGACTCGCGCCATTTGTAGCGATAAAAAGATTTGTAGCGATAAAAGATTGATGTTTGTAGCGATAAAAGATTTTTATTTTGTAATGGAAAGATTTGGTACTTGTGGTGGTAGAAATTTCTCCGATAGCGCCGCTTATAGCGCTGGAGATTGTGGCGCCGCACTCAATTAATGGGAGAGGATCGAATATGTAGACATACAAATGTGGCCTCTTCTTTCTTGAGCTATCTGGAGATCAGATTCTTTGGGAGCATTTACCTTGGAGACTTACGAACTAATTACCTATTATTGGACTAGACGCAGACATATAAATGAAATAAACACAGATAAGAAAGACAATAGATTTATTGAACTTACATGCTTAGTCGCACAGCAACGGGTCACTTCAATGACAATAACGGTGACCGAAATATAATAGTTTCGTACTAATCGTTTCAGATCTGACTTCATATTAAAATTAAAAAACACATTTACCCCACTCCCAAACGCAGTTCTTTCGTCCTGCGCTGTAAGGATTGCTCGCCATTGGACCAAGAGGGCCAAGGATTTAAATCTTTCGTCCAATAATCTTTTTTTAATATTTTTGATGATTCAAGCATTCACACGGTTTTTCGCCGTTTAAACTTCCTTAGAAATATCGTACGTAGCAATTTTTTGCTACTAATTATCTTAGCGAAATTCGAACGACCAGCGTCGTTGTTTTACTGGAGCTAGAAATGCAATTTCTCTTTTTGCTGATTAAGAATTTAGACTCTTGGAAGCGGTATTTGAACTCAATCAGGGGACGTTTAATTTCTGCCCGAATCATCTTTAGAAGGAAAGAATCTTATATTTTAAATATATGGTATTCTACTGCTGGTGCAAACCATCCAACTGGCCCATTCTCCTCAACACTGTCAATGTTGGGGAAATGGAGAGCTTTAGGGTCATTGAGCCATTTATAGTCACCGCAAGGTCGCGCAAAATGGGACATGGCCAAGGGGTAGAGAGAATTCATATCAAGGAAAACTGCATCCGATTTTGTCCCCGTCTTCTCTCCTGTTGGATCAGTTTCCAAGATACGATCCCCGTGAAAAACAAAACCACCCCTCATTGACCTTTCGATGAACAGGTGCTGATTAATGTCAGTGAATAGCCCAATTTTTCCCCACTAATTTTTAGGATGAGATCCATCACCAGATGAGGAGATGAAAAATAATAGCCCAAATCAAGATTAAATTCCCCATAGATTTTGTCCGTATTTTTACACATAATGTCTAACAAAGTTAACACATCACTCGACAAATACAGCTTGCAGTAGTCAAACCCATTTTTACAAACTCCCTCTGCCCACACTTTTTTAGCAAAACTGTATTCATGGGGGTGCACCTACGATCATGTAGACTGTCGTAAAACAATTCAATACAAGGAATAGTTTTCCTCGGCGAATCTCGACATGGAACAATAATAATCATAAGGATATATGCCCTTGACCGTCAACAAATCATATAAATCATTTGGAAATTGTTGCTTGAGAAGGGGGAAAGCGTTTCAGCCGTCATCGTTTTTCTGTACTTGAATTAATTCGCTCAATGATTTGGGGAAAAAAACTGTAGGAATCTAAAAAGTGAATTTTATTCGTGTACTCAACATCGTCTTCAACAAATTTCCACATATATTCCAAAACAAGCAACTTTTCCGATGATTTAGGAATGATTTTGGAGGAAAAGCTGTCTATCACCCACGCATCATCGACTGTTCCATTTCTTTGAAGATGTGCCATTGCTGGTAGCACATACTTCAGATCGTAGTTAGAGTTATGTATAAAAACCGGAAGAAAGAGTTGCTGTTTAATTTTTAAATTACATGAATTGTGAGCCTACCCCCGAAAGTTACTTTTTCCCGTTGAATTGGGGTCAATAAGGTGATTATGATCCTGGAGCGCGTCTTTTGGGGCAAGAACATCCCTACAAACCCAACAAATCGTCCCCTTTTCTAGTGCCAGTTGCGCTTTATCTGATAATGTCATTGGGTGGTTGGTGTGACGCAATCGTGAAATTGCGTTGTTTGCTGTTTTTATTAAAGATATCAATAACTTTTCCATACTACCCTCCTCATCCAAAGCCAAAAAAACTCTTCCAACTGCATTTTATTATTGGAATCGCAACGGGCATGCGCATAGGAACACGCAACTAGTTTGTGTTCCTTGACTATATTTGGCCTTGATGGGTCTGATACCTCCACCAGTCTTGATTCACAATCTAAAGATATTTTATCAGCTTGTAGCAGGGAATTTTGGAAATTTTTAAATTGTAAAGTATCTTTGCCTTCTGCCGGCATTTCAATTCTTTAATTGCCATGAATTTTGCAATGCTCCATGTGATCCGAGAATGTTCGCTCAGATCTAAATGAGGAAAGGCACATGGGGCAATAGAGACATTCTCCTTTCTTCGTGCCTTGGGATAGGAGTCGACTTATTGCTGTAACGGGGAAAAAAATGACCATAGGAATTTACATCTTTGGAGGGTTCGTAAATTACCCAAACCCAATTTTTAACATTATCTACCATCGGTGTCCTCACTGAATACAAAACTCCTTTTTTATTTGGTTTATTTCCCCCATTTACAAATTCCGTGTCATACTGGAGAACAACCACCCCCAACCCAAGATTTTCATTTGCTTTTTCGAATATGGTTATTTCTTTCAAGGACACCGGATACTTCCCCTCTAAACAATCAAAATTTACTCTAGGGAAATTTTCTCCACCGTTACGTGCAAGTCCGTCGAGATTTTTCATTGTTGAATCTTTATTTAATGTTTTATGGGCTGCTGCTAAAAATGCATATTTAAAGCGTTGCAGCCCCGTGTCAAAACTGAAACTCTGAACCCCTTTGGTAGCCGACAAATCTGGGTGGCATTTTAGTTTGTTACCCCGCCCTCCCCTTAAAATAAAGTTTTTTTAAATCTACTGAGATTCAGATCCATGTGTTCAATGTATAAAATTGTAGACCCACTTCTCCTTTCGTTAATCGTGTCCAAAGTCAATATTAATTTATTTACCCAGTTGAAAAATTTATTTATCAAATTCATTTAGACCAGGGTAAAAAGTCTGGTTGCCAGTTGAAAAATGAAAATAAAAAATATCCCCGGATGTCCCCTTTTGTAAATAAACTTTTTTGATTTACTGATGCTTTAACCCCCCCTTGACCCCCCAATTCTGAATCTGAATCTCAATTTGTGCTCGAATTCCGTCAATGTAGCTACGGAGAACATTCACTGGATCTGTTAAAATAATGCTCCAGTCAATCACGTTTTCTTCAGGAGGATTAAAATCTACCCTATATGTTTGTAAGTGACTTAGAGCAGACTCTAACAAATAGAATTCACGTAGTTCGGGGATATGACGCTATTTTCATGTCCTGCACCTATTTGCACAGGATCCAATTCACTAATTATAAAACTATCGTCAAAAATATCCCCAGAAAAATTAGATCCAACAATTTGCATTGTTGTATTATTACTACTACTACTATTACTAGCACTAGGTGTATCATTAAGCGGAATGGTGGGGGGTGACATAGAATTGTCAATAACACCATCCCCCGTCTGTTCAATTACATTAGATGGAGATGGCATAAAGTCCCCTAGGCTAGTTAGCATGTCTTCCAGTGTGTTTGGGGACAATTGATCGAGCCAGACTGTATTGTCCTGTGACGTAATTTCTATATGAGGACCCGGTTCAGTTGCACTACTAACATCACCTAAATGCTCAAGCATGAATCTATCCACCCATTCCGAATCCTCTATCATATCAAAGTCACAAGTTAAATCATCTACGCCAGCCATATTCCCAAAAACATCATTATGAAAACCTCTATGCCATTCCATATTGTCTAGAACTAATGAAGGTTCGTCTCTAAACTCCACTGGTGGTGTTAGAATTGGTTCAGTAAATGCTGATGTTTCATCACCCAATGGCGGTGCTATTTCATTAATCTACAAAAAAGGGCTTATTTTTTATGTGAAATAACCATTATTTTTATAAAGTTAATAAACTATGTCAATTTTTCATAGTCATTGTCCCACCACTTGAACAATTAAAAAGAAAAAAAAGTTACATTGGCATATGTCTTTCATAATGACAACTAAACATGTTAAAAAATATATTTGGTTTAGTCAGGAAAATGAAGTCTTATTCTTAGAGGATAAGTTAGAACAAGAGAATGATATATAAAACTAATGGTTTTATTCGAAAAAAAAATATAATTTTCAGAATTAAAATGCAAAATAGGGATCCAACTCTAGTGCCTGTCCCTCTTGATTGTAATTCTCATAAAAACCCGACCATCGTTCAACCGAGGTAGTATGTTCTATGAAGCATTGCTCTTCAGCCTCGGTTAATGGGCATGAATCCCATACATTGGATGCTGGTATTGGTGTAACTTTCTCCCTTTTCTCGACAATCCGAATTTTCCTATGTCGCTTGACGACGGATTTGATTGAAGTGCTGGTAGCAGTAAACCTGGACTAAATAAATCATTGTAAGAGAAGAACTTTTTTCTCCTTCCATATCAACAATTAAAGTGCCCCCCCCCCCGGAATTAAAGTGTCTTTGCGTAAGGCCTCCATTTCGATTTCTCCCTGCACGAACAAGAAAATAATAAATTTTGATTTTGCTCGTGATTACACACATAATACTGCCGTAAAATTTGCCCTGAGAACCCCGATGGCGACTCTTGCAACAACTATGATTATTAACTGAATAAGATAATAATGAAAATAATTAGTGCAATTTGTGCTTCACTAATCATAACAATTGTTTTTACTAAATTCATGGAGATTGAATTTCTGGTTGTTAACGCATAATACCTGACAAAAATTTTGATTAATGAAAATCAGCTTGCTTTTGATAGTAAGCGATGTTTTTGTTTTTTTTCTTCGTGATTGAAACCTATTGAGAGTGGTTTTACTAGTTCCACAGGACACAATTTTTTCTTTGAAAGGAAAAGTTTTAAAAAACGATTTAAGAATTAAAGCTTAGGTAAATAGCCCCCCGCCCGATGACGAATTTGTACCAACTTTTATTATTAAAGTAGCCTTCACTGTTATCTTTCTTTTGATTGTTTCAAAAATTATGAAGTTCTTCAAACATTACCCGGAACACACTCTAGAATTACACTGTGTACGATCTGACAGAAACTGACTTCCCTTTGTGGGTTCGGTTATGATTTGCTTGTTCTGAGTGAGAAAAACTACGTTGCATGTATATATTAATTGTCTATCGGATATATAGAGATTGTTAGGGGGTTAGGTATTTAATATAATTTGTTCTGCGCAGCCTGCTTTCCATTGTTTTTTTCTACAATATTATCATCATGTTTTGATATATTTCATTAGGATTAATATAACTTCACTTCTTTGAGTGTGTTTCGTTAACAGACAAGTACCCAGTATTCCATTTTGTCAGTGGTGCCCGCGTTGAACTTTAGAAATAGGAGCTAATTAGTTAACACAAAAATTTAAACATTAAAAATCGGTTGAATATCGAAGACGAATATTCAAAAAAAGTTACTTATTGTTCTAATTGAACCATCCTTGTGTTTCAGACGTCGTTCATAAAGAATTAATTAAAAACACTTTTTCTACAAAATAAGTTTTTCAAAGAAAACTCAAGCATAGATGAAGCTGACAGGCCTATAAAATTGTAACACCCAGAAGGTTCCTGTATCTCATTATCCCAAATATATGCATGCTAATTCAGTTATATTGTGCCGCAAATTTTACACGTCAATCGCGAAATAGCGTTATTCACCGCAAGCACATAAGGAGTCGATTTGCTAAATTATTAAAATATTTTCAGAATATCTATTTAAAACTTACGTCGAAAATCACAGCTAGCTCGCCAGATTCCTTCTCTCCTTTGGAATGTGGAGCGAGGCGAATTACAGTTGGTCTGATTGCATTCAATGATTCGATTAATCCTGTCTCGGTGTTATCCTGAGTTTCATCCAATTTTGCACGTTTTTCTGCGACGGCTGATCAACAGCATTCTAAAATAAAAATCATTTTCAGTTTTCAAACTATTTAGCTTATGAGAGGGCACTGCCCCTTCAATATCACAGTACCAAACTCCCAAAAGTTGAAAAAATGACACAATTTAATTAGCTACTTCAATTTTTACTTATTCAGAATATTAATGGAAGGTACCGACACACAAAGGTTGACAATTATAGATCTTTTTTTTTATGCAAAGCTTTTAAAACTTTATATATCTAAATTGCGAAATACTTAAAATCACAGAAAAAAGGAAGAAAGAAGACTCCTAGACATAACCTAAACCAAAAAATTATTAAGTATATGAAGGGGGTCGCCCTCTAGTCAATATCTCACCCCCTTTACGCTAAAGTTTTTTTTTAGCACTTTCAAAAGAGGTATCTATTCTAATTAACCGGCCTTTGTGATTCAAGAGTTCGTGATTTGAACAAAATTCAAACTTTAGCGTAAAGAGCGAGGTATTGACTAGGGGTAAACTCCTTAATACATGTGATAAAAACATAGAAATATAGAAGTTTCGTTATGTAAGTTAATTCGTAAGTTAATTCGTAACTCAATTTTGAGAAAGCCATTTAGCCAACAAATGTGTCAACATGCTCTTAATCAGATAGTGAGAAAACATCCCTTTTCAGGTAGAAGAACGTAAAGGGATTTGATTATTTTATAGCAAAACTGACTGCCCTGTTTTGAATATTTACCGAAATTTGAAGAAAAAAAACAGGGACTTTTTAATTAGAATAGGAAGCTTTTTTGAAAGTGCTAACAGCTTTAGCGTAAAGAGCATGATATTGAGGAGGGGTGACCCTTCATATCCGGATTAAATCTGCCGAAACTAATATGCAAATTCTATTTTAATTTTTCATATACAATGAGCCAAAATCGAAGTGAACCTGCCTCTCTTTTTTTTGAATATTTACTAAAATTGAAACACATGGACTGTTTAATTAACATAGGAAGCTTTTTAAAAGAGCTAACAGCACGGTGAAAAAAAGCGTAAGTAAGGAAGGTAAAGGAAATTCTTCCTTAACTTAATGGCGAGACAAAAATAGATTTCTTTTTTTATTATAATATAAGAAAATTTTACTCACCAGAAGTCGCTTAGAAGATTCCATATCTCTATCAATGTAAATGATCGTAAAATATAGATATCGATAGAACGAATGAAGGATTCAAACTGTATAAAATTAAAATTTGAAACTTGAATTTATACTAAAAAAAATAACTGAATATATTAACACCTAAACAAGACACACTGGTTTTCTGACACGGATTTACCCTAAAAGGCATGTATACCATATGTATCATGAAGTAGAAATCTAGTCTACATAAATTATGTCAGAAAAACTTGTCCTTCATAACATATTATTCAATTCCCAACTAGCACAAGATGGACCAGAAGTATAATGCCATGTGAGGGAGTTCTGAATCTCTTTGAAAAGGTGTAGAGGCGTACGCAAATAGCATGGAGATTTCTATACGTCTGTTAGAATTCCGTAGATACTTACTACTCAAGTTTGTTTTATCTGAAAGTAAGCAGCAACATTGAAACTTAAAACGAACAGCAACTATTTATCGATCAATGACAGAGATTGCGAAGGTTGAGTTAATTGTTGGTAAAACAACAAGCTTCTTTAGTAAAGACGACATAATTACAGCAAAAGAAATGTTGTATGATAAGTTCCAGTATACGAGCAGGTTCGTTAGAAATGTGAAATGCGAAGACAACGTTACAGATATTTTTAAATGGTTACAAGCTCGGGATAAACAAAAGAAGCCAATGCCAAAATTCGTAATTGAGAATTCTTGCTCTGTTCCCACTGCTCTGTTCCAGTTCTGTTCCAACTTTCAACAATCAAGTAGCTCTGGTATTGGCTCATTATACATGTATTTCACTTTTCCAACACCTTCTCTCTCAATCTGAATGAAGGGAGGAACAGTATTAGATACCCAAGCTGGAATACTCTTTCTGCTCAATTTAGATTTAGTCTCGTAAAGTCTCTTCCGCGCTTCACGAACACACAATAGAGCATCATCGCTGACGTAAGCATTTTTCATAGCTGTATTTGAACCGAAAGTCTTTTCTTAAGTTTTTTCCCATTACGTAAGATCATAAAACTTCGCCTCGCGTGATTTAACATTCACTTTGAAAAGCTTTTGCTCTTTTTTATTCGGAACAATTGTAAATTCTGGAACCTTTGTTAATTCTAAACCATTGGTACATGTTTCTTGAAATAAACTTTTAGCAGTAGCTACATCATCACAAACCGTATTCCACACAATAATGTTATTTTCTGTAAATAAATATTCCACTGACATCAATCTTGCCGACAACGAAGACGTCATTTCACGGTGATATTTTGCCTCAGTGGATACACTATGCATTTGCGTTTTTAGTGAAATTACTTCTTCATTTACTGCATCGCAATTTTTTCCAACTTGAGCAACATTGGAATGTAAGATAGCTTGAGCATTTTCCACAGGAATTACTCGATTTTCTAGATTAGCCAATCTCGTGTCAATTGATTTTAATGTACTTTGAGACTCCGTTACGATTTCAAGAATTTTCGAGAAATCGTCCGCTAATGACTGGATCGAAGCACGATTTATTGACTTATGCGTTGAAGATGAATGCCCAGATTCCTCATGCGAAACCGATCCAAATTCGTCCTCTGTTTTACGTTTACGCTTATTCCTCATCATCACAAACCAGTAAATAAAAAATTAGAATATTCTTACCGGAAAAAGTACTTCTTATTTATCCACGTAAGTACCGTCGTGCAGTTCGCTAAGCCGTTAATGCACGGCTAACACATAAATTTCCAACAGAAACTCCTCAAATCTTCGCATTGGAACCCTCAGCTAATAAATTGACTTCTGTTTATGCATAATTATTAATTAACAGTCTCCTTACATAAAAAGAACTTGTTCGCATTCACAGAACAAAAACTCCGCCCACTTTGATATTTCAATTCATTTTATCTCACATCAACCTAGGTTAAAAGCACTAGCCAAACGATGTTACTTGGCTGATAGCTGATTCATAACTCAAGAGGAAGTATGAAACGAAATTAAACACTACTATTTGTGTCCAGATTTTTAAAAGGATGTATGTCGTTAAAAATTGCCGAAACTTTTTCTCCAGCATACAAATAGCAGGCCAAACTATAAAGTCTTACAAAAACGAAAAGATTTAAAGTATTATTTTCTTGAGCATTTCCGAATGATCCGTGATTCTCGTTGGAATGCTCACGGTCGGGTATAAATCATTTGACATCATCAGGCTCAAAAAATCCAAATTTGGTCCACGCATATTTAACAATCCAAATTAAAGTCGCCCATACATATAAACTCTTGACTAGATCTATTTACCTTTGCAGCAAGACATTCAAATCCTTCAGTAAACTCTTCAAATGATGCACTTGGTGGCTTATATACAACAGTAAAAATATAAGCTCGATTTTCAAACTGAATTTCTATACTAAAGGTTTCTATCTTACCCTCCTTGCAAATATCCAAATCCTTTCTAATTTTCCAATTCAAATCCTGTCGGACAATGAAAGCCAGGCCTCCACGTCCCATTGATGATCGACTTCGAGCAATCAGTTCATAACCTGGAAAGTTAAAGGACGAGAGAAGGGTATCACGACCCAAAAATGTTTCATATAATGCCATTATATGTAAATTATTAGATCGGGAAATAAAATAAAAAATCTCATGGTAAGAAGACGTTAAATGACAATTCCATGTACATGCATGAAATCCAGACCGGTCTAACTCCTCCAAAGCTGATAACTGGCGATATTTACTATCAAGAGATGGACGAAAACTAATTTGCGACCCATCATTTCCAATATCCGTCAACAAATAATCATCAACATTAAATGGATTCTTTTGCAAATCACTCAATCTTCCACGTAAACTACTACTCATATCAACTTACGCAAAAAAGAATCCTATAAATCATCATCCCTTTTCCGCGCTCAAACGGGACGATATTTATACTCATAAGAAATCAAAAAATAACCAACAAAATAAAAATATAAATAAAGAGCAATATAGAACATCTTAACGAGATAAACACTACCAAACTACTCATAAACAACAAACTAAACGCAATCTGAAATCGAGTTTATTCGACGAGCAGCTCGCTCACCCGGAAGCATTGCGAGAACCTGGCCACGATCTGACCATACATTTTTCACGCCAAACTTGTCTCTTGCGGCACTCAGAATATCACGACGGCGCTTGGTTAGAGACTCAGACAAAAAGATTTTCGAACCAGCCAATTTTGATTTACTCGCAAACACTTTACGGGCCGTCTCACAGGTAGAAAATCTCACGAACACTGGTGCAACTTTATCGTTTGCCGACCCTGGATTATTCAATTTCGACCTGTTGATTATTCAGTTTCGACATGTAAACCATAGCAAAATCACAATCAGAGATACCGGAAAGCCCCAGCTTTTGCGAGGCTATATTCAGAATGGTCGACTTCAAGTCAACACCCGGCTGCTGCTTAATACCGTGAAAAACTAGAGTTCCAAGCTGTTTTTCTTGCTCATAATCATCAATTTTCACTTCTAATTTTGCAATTCGGTTCTCTAAATTTTCAATCAGTCCTTTGATATTCTTTACTGATACCAATAATTGCTCTAGCTTCGGATTAAACTCAAGCGACACTGACGAGTATATTTCACTCACGATAGTCTCAACAGAAGTTTTTCAGAGTTCGGTCGTTTCTGCATTTATCTTTAACTTGCTTAGTAATCGCGCTCATCATTGATTCTTTTGTCTTAGCGATTTCTTCCTTAGTTGCGACTATTTTAGCTAGCAAATCCGCGGTAGATGGTTCAGAAGAAACTGCTTTCAGCGACACGAAAGTTTTGGAAGCCGTCTTATAAATGTCCGGGTTTTGGCTAACCTCTTTAAACGCACTTACAACATTTTTATCAGTTTTTGTAGATGCTTCGCAGTAATTGTCCTCAAACGAGATGAGACTATTCTCCGTTAGGCGCGACTCTGTGTGATCTCCATACGCAAAAACTAAGTAGTTGAAGATTCCTTTTTTATCCTTTGAAACTTGGATAATTCTTACGGGCCACAGCGGGAATCTTTTGAAATTCGCTAACGCAAGCTGGAACTGTTGGAATTTTGACATTACTTTGCTACTACGAGAAAAACCAAAAAAAGAAGAAAAATCAACTTAACTTTCAGTGGGCAGGCCCACGGCAGCAGTGGCAATCAGCAATTGACGGCTGGCACGGTGGTTCGTGGAACCAGCTTTGTTATTCACCACCGTACTCTGGCATCCTTAATCAGCTAATCCAAAGTAATTCGAACGCCACACAAAATAATAGGACGATCTGTTGTTGCTACCGTATTATTAAATGCAAACCAAGCAATTAGTCCATATCAATAAGTCTACTTTAGATTATAATCCGTAGCAGAGTATTGTCAAACTTCTGTAATCCTCAAGATCACTGAATTATATAAAGCTCAAGGCACTGAATTAATACAATTTCACAGCTGGTTTTAAAGTTCAATAAATGCAAAAAGATGCTATCACTCCGGAGACTAAACGGAGACTTTTAACTTCTTATGTGGGCTAATGATGACACCCTGTTTTTTTACTGCCTATAGTTGGTGACTCTACTTTACAGCATATTACAGCATCTTCTTACAGCATACAGGGCCCCAGGAGAACCAATGAAGGGCGGGGGGGGAGACACCTCTCTAGGTTTTTTGCTCCTTCGGTTTTAAGGATACATCTTTTAGCATTTTCACCATAGCAATCTTTTTTTGTATTTTCAATGAAAATCTCATAAAATATAGAATTGCCTTCCCCCTAAATTTAACCGTTTAAATGACCCCCCCTTTCCTTCCATCCGTTACAAATTTAAAATTTAAAATCCGTTAAAAAATGTATTCTTAAATCTTACAATTTCATTGTGTGATTAAAATCCTAAGATTCATTAATAATCGAAAGTTATTGGAGGGCAACTAACCCCCTTCTCACGCCCACCATTTCCAAAACACATCCAATCAAAATTTTGAGATAGACATTTTTTTCAGCGTAACTCAAAGGTCTGGAAATTATGTCTTTGAGGATGACACTCCCCCCACAGCCCCCAGGGCAAGGGTTGTAAGTTATGCCCTGGGGGCATTTAAGGTTTTTATAGAAATCGTTGCCATATAAACTTCAAAAGGGCTCACTCGATTGGAAATTGAAATGGTTAGTGTCCTTTTTAATAGTTTAAAATTATTGGAGGGCAAATAACCCCCCTCTCACGCTCACCATTTCCCAAACACATGCAACAAAAATTTTGAGATATCCATTTTGTTCAACATAGTTAAAAGTTCTGGAAATTAGGTCTTTGAGGATGATAACCCCCTCATGACAAACCCCTCGAGGCAAGGGTTGTAAGTTATGCCATGGTGGCATATAAGGTGTTCACAGAAAGCGTTTTCGTAGGAACTTCAAAAAGGGCTTATTCGATTGGAAATTCAAAGGGCTAGTGGCCTTTTTAATAGTCGAAAGTGATTGGAGGGCAACTAACCCCCCTCTCACGCCTACCATTTTCCCAAACAGATCCAATCAAAATTTTGACATAGGCATTTTGTTCAACGTAGTTGAAATATCCGAAAACTAGGTCTAGGTCTTTGCCAGTGAACTAGACGACACACACGACTAGGTCTTTGCCAGTGTTGTCGTAGAAACTTCAAAAAGGACTCATTCAATTGGGAAATGAGAGGGCTAGTGCCCTTATTAATAGTCAAAAGCGATTGGAGGGTGAAAGGCTCCCCCACACCCATTATTTTCCCAAACGCTTCCGATTAACATTTTAATATAGCCATTTTATTGAACGTAGTTGAAGGGTCCGGAAATTATGTTTTTGAGTTTGACAATTCCCCACAGCCCTCAGGGCTAAGGCAGTAAGTTACACCCTGGGGGCATATAATGTCTTATAGAAGGTGTTTTCGTAAAAACTTTCAAAAGGGCTCTTTCGATTTAAAATTGAGAAGGCTATTGCCCTTTTTAATAGTCGAAAGTAATCAGAGGGAGAATCATCCCCCCCACGCCCATCATTTCATCAAACATTTCCGATCAACATTTTGATATGGCCATTTTGTTTAACGTAGTCAAAAGGTCTGGAAATTATGTCATTGAGGATGACAGCCCACCCCCCATAGCCCTCAGGACAAGGGTCGTAAGTTATGCCCTTAGGGTAAATAAGGTTTTCATAGAAAGTTTTCTAGTTGAAGCTTCAAAAAGGGATCATTCGATTTGAAATTGAGAGGACTAGTGCCTTTTTTATTAGTCAAAAGTGATCAGAGGGCAAATACCCCCCTCCACATCTATCATTTTCCCAAACACTTCCAATCAAAATTTTGATACAGTCATTTTATTCAGCCTATCAGAAAGGTTTGGAAATTATGTCTTTGAGGATAACAAATCCCCCCAGCCCTTAGGGCCAGGGTTGTAAGTTATGCCCTGAGGACATATAGGGTTTTTACAGGAAGTTTGGTCATATAAACTTCAAAGGGGGCTCATTGAATTGGTAATCAGACGCTCTAGTGCTATTTTTAAGAGTCAAGTAATCAGAGGGCAGCTATCCCCTCCACCCTACACACACGTCTTATTGTCCCGAAATTCGTCTAATAGAAATTTTTTTTATATCCATTCTATTCAAAATAGTCTAAATACCATATACAAGGCTTTTGGGGTTGAAATAAACCCCCGAAATTATGGGCAAGGTTTGTAAGTTATGCCCAGGGGGTATTTAAGGTTTTTATGGAAGGGATGGTTGTTTAACTTCAGAAGAGACTCAGTCTTTCTCCCTGAAAAAGACTATGTAAATATAAAACGAACGGAAATTAATCAACAAACTTTTTGCACAAAATAGGTTTTTCAAAAAGAAAGTAAAGAACTCCATTAAACCAAAAATGAACAAAAATAGAATCAAATACTCTACCAAGCATACAACTACCACAAATCAGTACCAATAAATAAATGAAACCCAAAACAAACAGAAATTAAAATAAGTCAAACTCAAAACAAGCAGACATTAATCTGAGTAGGGTTCTAAACCCTGTGCTTTCTAAAAGCCAGAATATAATTTGTACTTTACTGAAAAAAATTCTTTCAATGTTTTCATTTTTATAACTTTAAGAAATAAAAAATTAATTAAGATTTTAAGGAACAAATATCAGAATATTTATATTAAACTGACAATGCACATTTTTTTCAGCAAATTCATTTGAATTTTTTCAGAGGGGCTGTCCCCTCTTCAACGCCTCACTCTTTACGCTAAAGTTTTTTATTGTTTTAAAAAATAAAGTTGTGAGACAGAGTCAAACTGTAGCATCTTTTTTTTCATTCATTTCAGTGATTTGAGAATTGCTCAACTTATGACTTTCATTTTCATGAAAATATTTTTGACTTCTTGGCCGTTTTTTTTTACTATGTCTTACAAAATCAGTTCCGCAAATATCGCTAATTTAAGTTACGTGGGACAATCTTTCCATGGAGATAATTTTTCCTTGGGGAAGGGAATTTTCCATGTAGGGGGGCTGGATTTCCGTACATCATTTAAAAAACGATCAGTAATTGAATAAAAAACAAGTTTTTTCAACTGAAAGTTGGAAGCAACATTAGAACTTAACAGGAACAGAAAATAATACGTATATGAGATGGGTTGCCTCTCCTCAATAGCTTGCTCTTACGTTAAGTTTCTTTTTTAACTTTTAAAAGAGGTTATTATTCTAATTAAACAGCCTTTATGATTCAGGAGTCATTCTTAAACAACTGGAACAACAATCAAACTTCAATAAAAATCAAGTTATTATAAGGTTATTATTAGTTAAAAAAAAGTAAAATTAATATACAAAATTTCGTTTTAATTATTCATATCCGGTGAGCCAAATTCAAAACCTGCATTAATTCAAAAACGTTCTGACATTAAATTAATAAAAAACTAGTTTTTTTTAACAGAAAGTAAGGAGCGATGATAAAACTTAAAACGAACAGAAATTATTCCGTATATGAAAGAGGCTGTCTCCTGCTCAACGCCCTGCTCCTTTCTTTTAGTCCATATAAGAGGGGGTCTGCCCCTTCTTCCATTTACGCTAAAGTTTGACTTTTTGTTATAATTCTTTAAGAAAGACTGCTCAAACGCAAGGGACGTTGAATTTGATTGAGAAGTACTTTTAACATTCTTTAACAATTTAGCACGAAGAGCAAGGGCTGGGGAAGGGCCAGTCCCCCTCATATACAGAATAATTTTGGCTTTATTTAGGTTTTAATGTTGCTCCTTAATTTCAACTGGAATTTCTTATATGTTTTTTATTTTATAAGTATAATGAGCTAATGCGGAGTAATACGTAAGAGTATAGTAAATCATAGCTTTGTCCTGATGACATACTAGTTTTTCTTTTATTCCACCAAAAAACTGAAGTTACGAGTGCTTTCATGTAATACAGTAAATGCTTGTGTTAAGAAATTTGATATCCAGCCACCTCCCCCCACTCTTACTCCGTAAATAAATTCAAGGTAGTTCTCCCAACCCGGTTGTAGGATTATCAACAACAACCAGATTGTTGTGGTTAGAAAGTCACTGAGAAAGGAAATCCTACAACCTGATCGCTAATTTTAGCATTAAACCTATCAAATAGTTTGTGGTAGCCATCTATAAACAGTTTTTTATGCAAATGGTAATTGCTTTTAAAATGTGTATATTAAAAGCAATATATACAGAACAAGAATCTCCTTCTATTTCTCCCCCATCCCTTGTATACAGGATAGCTTTCAGTTCGTTTCAAGTCTTATTGTCACTCTTTACTTTGTTACTACGTTTTTGCTAATAATAAGCCAAGCGCTTTTTCCTGTGTAATCTATATTCATTTTTTTCTCAGAGATGACCTGCTGATTTTCCGTATCTATTTCATGTATCATCTAAATATCTGACATGTTCACCTTGTGACAGCGGAGTGGTTAACGCTACGCTCGGGGACTTCCGGGATCTGCGTTCGATCCTCCATGTCGCAAGGAAATCAAATTAGTTCATAATTCTGTTCATTTTTTTTAATTTAATTTTAGTAAAAATCAAGCACGAGCACTTATATTTGTGATTGTTTAATGAGTATTTACTGTTTATAATGCATTGCGTAATGTTATTTAATTTCACCCAGTAGCGTGTTTGTTAAATAGTTACTTTTCTTCGCTACTGCTTGAATAGCACCTACTTCAATATCACTCCCTCTTACCCCCCCCCCCCCCCCAGTAAAAATACTATAGCTACACCCCTTTTAAGAAGGGTACAGAGGTTAAAATGCATAGAGATCACCTGAGCGTATCATGGAACTGACACGACATCAAAGGAGCTATCGGTAAGACTTCAACCTGTAGAAATTTTTTTTAGAGGAAGGAACAATAAAAAGTGCTGTCAGGAATAAAAAGTGCTGTGTTTTAGAGGAAGAAGCAATAAAAAGTGCTGTCAGGAATAAAAAGTGCTGTGTTTTAGAGGAAGAAGCAATAAAAAGTTCTGTGTTTTAGAGGAAGAAGCAATAAAAAGAAGCAATAAAATATTGCTGATTAGTGGATTCGAGACAATAGATACGAAATTAGAAAATCAAATGCCACTTGGATACTTGCGACTCATTACTGCTTAGGTTCGGGAGGCTGCTGATGTCAAAGATAATACTGGCCTATTGTGTTATTCATACCAAAATCGAAGATTCGATCTTCAGACAAGCAGGGAATATTGATTCATACTAATGCATCTCAATTGAAACTAATATCTCGGTTGC
Source organism: Artemia sinica (assembly GCA_027921565.1). Classification (NCBI taxonomy): domain Eukaryota; kingdom Metazoa; phylum Arthropoda; class Branchiopoda; order Anostraca; family Artemiidae; genus Artemia; species Artemia sinica. Next base: position 17,204,349 of record CM051264.1, on the reverse strand, counting down.
ATCTGTTTTATGGATCGGACGTTCCACTATCCAGTCTTCAGAAAATGTTGGTCTTTCAGAAGGCTCGTCGATTTCTCACTCCCATCATCTTCCCTAATTGGAGCGCGTCGATGCTATAGCATTACTTGGATTGCTGGTGTTTGGGCATAACCATGAATGTTTTAACGGTAATTTACTTGAACAACAAATCCCCACCTTGCTTGCACCCTCTACGTATTAGCCTAGCGCTCAATTAATGACGTTTCTACCTCTCTACCGTAGTGAGGTCGCGTAGTAGGATCTCCCACCGAAGACTAGAGACGGAATATCTAAGTGACATAATGGTTTCAAATTATGTTTTGAGAAATATTCCGATTTCTCATCTTATGAATGAGCTAAGAATGAATTAATTTCCTCTAATGGGTAGAAATTAAGTCGACATGCTAATTACTTTTATAACATTTCTTAGGGCAAGACTAACATTTCCACCTTTAAACTTCCTAAGTCTTGGCGGCGAAACTCTTCAGTGGTACACAGACTACACAGACACATCGGCCTTATAAAATATAAGATTGCATGATTTTTCCGGGCATTTATAATACTGCTTGGGAATTAAGCAATCTACGATAATAAAATTCTTGAGAAAAAATTTTACGAATCCGAAAATTACTTAGGTAGAGTCTACAGAAGAAAAATACTTTCCCATGGGAAATTCTTTACGACAGTTCTCAGTGCAATATTATTTCTCTGTATTTGAGAAAGCAATAATCGCCAAAAGAGTTAAATTCTTTGTTTAATTTAAGAGTTAGTGATGAATGACATCATTCATTCCTCTATCCTATGAGTTCTACGAAGAAATAACTCATGATATTTACGTTTTAAAGTGGTAGAATATACCCGTTGGATTTGATCTTCGAAAGTGGGTGTCCTTTTTAAGTGTCTCAGTGGTTTCAGCTAGAATTACGAAATGTGTTACTGCTAGCCTTGCCAGTAGTGCCACACAAAACACTACCTAGTACTTGGCATGGTTTTGCTGTATATGACGGCCACATATTCCCTTTAAGAATGGATTTCGATACACGAGTCCCTGGTTACGATTCTACCAGGAATTACGACTCAAAGTTCAAAATTCCGAACAAAATAAAAGTAAAACCATTTCTCCCATGCTGTCTCAAGGTTACCATTGTAACCCTGAAGGGTATATGTAATTTTTTCTCTTATCCAACCGTGATCTTTTTAGTTAAAAGCAAGTTTTCGTAAAATAATCCATAAAACTTAGCACATTTGTTTTTTTTTTTATATGACAATTTTTTGGAGATGGTTCCAAATAGAATTTTCGGGGGATCCCCAGAACCCATTCAAATGGAATAAATATATTTTTATAGCACGCGATCTTTGTTGTCTAATAGTTCCAATTGGATTAGACGTGGAAGCAGGACCGTAGCCAGGACTTTTTTCGGGGGAGGGGGGGGGGCTTACAAATTTTTCTTTTGAGAAACACCTCAAAATTTCTGTATATGCTTTTTCGTTACCTTTTTAAGAGTCAGACAAAAATTTCGGGAGGGGGAGGGGTCGACCCCCCCCGTCCCCTCTCCTAGCTACGTCCCTACGTGGAAGATATTATTCTTATTCTTATATTTTGAATAGCTAATCCATGTATTATACTATTATATAGTGAGGGCAAAAATAAATAATAATAATAATAATAATATCTTCCACGTAGGGGCTTAGTCAGGAGAGACGGTGGTTGGAGGGTTAGACCCCCCCCTCCCCTGAAGTTTTTGTCCGACTCACAAAAACGTAATACATATTATTATTATTTTAAAACACAGTCGTCTAATAGCGGCGATTGGAATTGACCTGGAAGATATCCTTATTTTCACCAATACTATGCAACAGTATAACACTTGGAGTAACAAATAAAAAAATAAAAGAAGAAAACATAAAAATACAAACAACCAGCGCAAAGTAAACATAAGCATGAAAAAAACAAACAAAAGACACCCGCAACTGAAAGAGCCTAATAAGGTGGTGAAGGGGAAAAATATGGTAAATTCTGCTAAAAAAAAAGTCGACTATTCTGTATAAAAGCATAAATTTTGTCCAAAAAATAATAAATTTGAAACTAATCAATCCTCTTGATTTTGGTTTGACAAACCATTTAGAAATTACAAATGCCTTACTTTTGACAAAAACGTTTTGGATTTTCAATAGTTTTATTTACGATTTTTCAAAGATTATTTCCAGAACTACACATGATACACTCACAAACACTCAAATACACTAAAAGAAACACAAATGAGCACATAAAAAATACACTCAAAAAGACAAAATGCCTTTTTTAGAACCTTTGAAGGTTTGTAGCCAGAGCCGTTCCAAAGGGCTAGTGGTGCCCGGGGAAAAATTAATTACGGCGCCACTCCCGACTCAAATATAGGCAAAAAAAGGCGAATCAAAGTGAAAAATTTGATCAAAGTGGCCAGCCTCCAAGCTGCAAACCCTCCCCCCAGTTACGGTGCCTGGAGCAGCAGCTCCGTTTGCCCCCCCCCCTTGAACGGCTCTGGTTGGCACAGAATACTAACCCTGGTCAAGTATAATATCAAATAAAAAAACAAGTTTTTTTTAACTGAAAGTAAGGAATGACGTTAAAACTTAAAACCAACACAAATTATTCCGTATATGAAAGGGGCTGTCCCCTCTTCAAAGCCTCGCTCTTTACGCTAAAGTTTTTTATTGTTTAAATAAAATAGAGTTGTGAGAAAGTGAAACTTTAGCGTAAAGAGCGAGAGGTTTAGGAGGGGATAGCCCCTTTCATATACGGAATAATTTCTGTTCGTTTTAAGTTTTAACGTCGTTCCTTACTTCCAGTTAAAAAAAGCTTGTTTTTTAAATTTAATTTTTGAACGTTTTTGAATTAATGTAGGTTTGGCTCACCGTACATGAATATTTAAAACAAAATTTTTGGATTAATTTTACTTTTATTTGGTTAAATGGCTTTCTCGAAACTTGTTTAATTTTATTTACGAACGTTTTTATTAGTAATAAATATACGTAACTTACGAATTAACTTACGTAACGAACTTCTGTATTCATAGATTTTTAATACGTATATTAGGGGGTAATCTTTGGCTTAAAAAGCGAGGTATTTACTAAGGGTGAACCCAATCATATACGTAATATTTTCTGTTCGTTTTAAGTTTTGATGTTGCTCCTTACTTTCAGTTAGAAAACTTGTTTTTTTTATTTAATTTCTGATCTTTTTCTTTAATAATGCTGGGAAATCCGGCGCCCCCTTTATAACAATTGTCCCTTCCCCTATGAAAACTTCCTTCATGGAAAGATCCTCCCATATAACCCCCAACCCACCCACCCCCCACCTACCAGAAAAAATCCCCCCTGTAAACGTCTGTATGCTTCCCAAATAACCAATACTATATGTCAACATTGGGTAAAGTTCATAACTTTCAGCCCTTCCCCCGGGGACTTCGGGAATTAAGTCATCCTAAAAGACATAGTTATCATATTTTCGACCATGCTGAACAAAATGGCTATTTCAAAATTTTCATCGGGTGACTTTGGGAAAAAATGAGCGTGGGAGGGGGCCTAGTTGCCCTCCATGTTTTGGTCACTTAAAAGAGCACTAGAACTTTTAATTTCCGTTCCAATGAGCACTCCCACGATATTCTAGGACCACTGGTCGATACGATCATCCCTGGGGAAAAAAGCAAAAAACAAATAAACACTCATCCGTGATCTTTCTTCTGGCAAAAAATGCAAAATTCAACATTTTTGTACGTAGGTGCTTGAAACCTCTACAGTAAGGTTCTCTGATACGCTGAATATGATGGTGGGATTTTCATTAAGGTTCTATAGCTTTTAGGGGGTCTTTCCCCCTTCTTTCTAAAATCAGCCAAATTTTCTCAGGCGCGTAACTTTTGATGGGTAAGACTAAACTTTATGAAACTTGTATATTTGAAATCAACATTAAAATCTCATTCTTTTGATGTGTCTATTGGTATCAAAATTCCGTCTTTTTAGAGTTTCGGTTACCATTGAGCCGGGTCGCTCCTTACTTACAGTTCGTTACCACGAACTGGTTGACTAACCCTGGTCAAGTATTTAATCATTATCTTTGTTTCAGTACGGACTTGAGATCCCAAATGACTCATCTTCGACCTATTACGTCAATGTAAAGTTTTCACCAACTGGAACAACTTACAATTATCCTCATTGGTGTGTTCATTCAAGGTCGCGAGTTATCCTTAAACGATTTGATCCGACACCAATTCTTCAAGATTTTATTAATGATGTCAATGAACTACAAATGGGCTTGAAGTTAGAAGCGAAAGGATACAAGCCACTGTCTTCTTTTGCTGTAACTGACCAAGTAAGAGTTTATTTTGTTGTGTCTTAGTCGAAGGCAACTTTCTCCTTTCTGACATGAATTTTGTGTATGTAAGGAGGGAATCCCTCCTCCTCTCGAGATAATTTCGAAAATACTGAAGGAAATACTTTTTAAATTACTTTTTTATTATTATTATATAATTACATATACTTTTTATTTATAATTATTACATTACTATTATATGTTTGTTATATTATAATATTATTATATATAATCATAATTATACAATTATAATCAATTATATGACATAATTACTATATACTTAATAAAATTATAAGTTTTATAATTACTTTACAAAATAAATAGGAACTACTTCAGAAAGGATTTCTTCCGCCTTTTCAGCTGTTGTGGCGTCATTTGTCAAAATTAACCTAGTCTTCTTCATCCGAGGACAATCCGATTGATATAAGCTCTTTGAAAAAATCATTTCTCCTCCTTTTTTCTGATGATTGGTCTTCTCTTGACACTACATTTCGATAACTTACTTTTGGATCATTTTTCAAAGCTAGACCATGTTATAAATTCTATCACCATCACGCCAGCATCTATTCAGGCACATATTCGTCGTATAAAACCAGGCAAACCATCGGTTTCATACGGCCTGCAACCTGAACATCTGACCTACGAGACAACAAAAATTGATCGAACATCTTGCCATCCTATTCCAGGCCTGTATCGCCCAGCAGTATATTCCTGAAGTGGTGTGTGAAGGTCTAGTAACGTGTTTTCTTAAGGAAAATAAAGATCCAAACTCTTGCGATTCATATAGACCGATAACCGTATGCTCATAGATTGGATTAAATAAAAAAACAAGTTTTTTTTAACGGAAAGTAAGGAGCGACATTAAAACTTAAAACGAACAGAAATTATTCCGTATATGAAAGGGGCTGTCCCCTCCTCAATACCTCGCTCTTTACGCTAAAGTTTGAATCTGCCATACAACTTTATTTTTAAAATAATAATAAACTTTAGCGTAAAGAGCGAGGTATTGAGGAGGGGACACCTTGTGTCCCCCGATTATTAAATTTAATAATCACTAATTTAGTAAACAAGCTTTTGCAATTTAATCATGGCTTTGTGAAGTCGCACGTTGAGAAAGTTGACACATGACCTGGTTACGCTTCTTCTTCTGGTAAAGCAAATCCATCTTTCAGCTCAAATCTCTATAGAATCCCAGAAGTAAGGGAGGTAGTTAAAAATCATTCCTGGCTCTGTGAAGTCGTCAAGTGAAAATGCTGGTACACATGAAACTCAGACTCCTTTACCTAGTTATGGCCACTCTTGTAGCCAGGGTAATCTAACTGTTGACTCACGTGCTTGTGGAACCTCTATTAATTATGGAGATAAAGGACTAGTCAATGAGGGAGTAAAAGTCAGCTCTGGTTATGTGAAGTCGTTAGTTGAGAAGGTAACCATGTCTAGGACATTTCATCATGACTATTCTTCTGGTCAGGATAATCAGACTGTTAGCTCAGTACCCATTTTAACTCATCACCCTCAAATTGAAGCTAATAAATATTTAATAAAGGAGGGGGTCAAGTCAAGCTTCGACTCCGCAAAACCGTCGATTGAGAAAGTCGCAGTGACAATTCAAATACTATACCTTCTAGTACTATTCAGGGCCACCCAACTTCCAAAATAAATCCTTGTGGAACTCCACAAGCTATAGCAAATAGTCATTTGGTAAACAGGGCAGTAAAAACTGGCTCAAGTTGTATGAAACCGTCAATTGAGAAAATTAGCACCCCTACAGCTCACGACAAGATTGTTCCTGTTTTTGTCAAACAGAGATTTGACTCAGCTGTATTAAAACCAATTATTGAACACAACCCTAAGCCACAGAAACTTATTCCTAGTTTTATGCTGATAAAAAACCAGCGTTTGGTCAACTTAATGGAAAAGATGAGAGTGTGAAAAATATGATTATGGAAAATGATTATGCGAATAATATTGTGTCTGTTCAGGGAAAGAGTGATTTTCGACATGATTTGGATACAAGTAGTAAGTCTGCTATCTGCCTAGAAAAGAAAGTGCCAATTTTTTACCAAAATAAAATACAAAAACCTATTATGTCTTCACCAGCTTTTTTAAAAAAGCCTGCTCTGGATCTTAAGAAAAAACAGAAAGCTACAAAAGAGAGTATAGAACCAAAAGCCCCCCAGTTGGAAAACCCTATTAACGTTCCAATCAGAAATAAAATGCTGGCGTCGTATTTTTCTTCATCCACTGGGGGTGTTACAAGTCCACAGATCAACAGTATTACAAGCAAAGTTAATTTGTCTACCACAGAGACATCTATTTTTGAAGGTCTTTCTGAATTAGACCTGAAAAACCCGGCAGAGTATAAAGGACTTGGGAAGGATTTTGCTGAAACTGGAAAGAAGCGGAAGAAAAATGATAATCAAGTAAGTTTTTTCATGATCTCTCATGCAGGGTTCCCATGGCGTCAATAGAGTTAAGAGAGTTTTTCACTGAGTTAATTAACTGTTTTATAATATGTTTTCATCTACTTTTTTATACCGTATTCAGAAAGAAGTTAAATTCTTCAAAAAAAAAAAAAACAACTAATTCGGTGTATATATTACCATGAATGTCCAAAATTGGTGAATGTCAACATTCACCGGTGAGTGTCCGAAATCCAAGGCAATCCATTTCTAAGATTTATAACCTGATTTAACCAAACCTAACCTAACTTTATCTTTTACCGTCATAACTTGCATAAGTTTGAAAAAACTGATTCGCAAAGCTAATTGAATCAAAGCAGAGAAAAGGGAATTTTGGACAATCACATTAACATATACTCAAAAAACTTGCTGTAAATTCGATAAGGTGAAAGTCTTGTGTGACCGGGACTAACTCTTGCTGTGTACTTAGTTGGGTACTTTACTGAATTTATTGAACTTCTATTAGGTATGGTTTTATGCAGAGTCTTGACTTGTTTATTGGACACCAAGGGAACCAAGTTTACGCTGTATGAGAATCAAACAGTTCGTGGTAACGAACTGTAAGTAAGGAGCAACCCGGCTCAATGGTAACCGAAACTCTATAAAACGGGATTTTGATACCAATAGATACATACGAGGAATCAGATTTTAATGCTGATTTTAAATATATAGGTTTCATCAAGTTTAATCCTACCCATCCAAAGTTACGCGCCTGAGAAAATTTGGCTGATTTTCGAAAAAAGGAGAAAAGACCCCTAAAAGTTATAGAACCTTAATGAAAATCACACCATCATATTCAGCGTATCAGAGAACCCTACTGTAGAGGTTTCAAGCTCCTATCTATAAAAATGTGTAATTTTGCATTTTTGGCCAGAAGAAAGATCACGGATGCGTGTTTATTTGTTTTTTTTCCCAGGGGTGATCGTATCGACCCAGTGGTCCTAGAATATCGTGGGAGGGCTCATTGGAACGGAAATTAAAAGTTCTAGTGCCCTTTTTAAGTGACCATAAAAATGGAGGGCAACTAGGCCCCCTCCCACGCTCATTTTTTTTTCCAAAGTCACCCGATCAAAATTTTGAGATTGCCATTTTGTTCAGCATGGTCGAAAATATGATAACTATGTATTTTAGGATGACTTAGTCCCCCGAATTCTCCGGGGGGAGGGCTGAAAGTTATGAACTCTACCCAATGTTAACATATAGTATTGGTTATTGGGAAGTATATAGAAGTTTTCAGGAGGGGTTATATCTGGTAGTGGGGGGGGGGGGTCGGGGGTTATGTTGGAGGATCTGTCCATGAAGGAAGTTTTCATGGGGGAAGGAAAATTGCCATGAAGGGGGCGCCGGACTTGCCAGCATTATTTAAAAAAAAGATCAGAAATTAAATATAAAAAAACAAGTTTTTCAACTGAAAGTAAGCAGCAACATCGAAACTTAAAACGAACAGAAAATATTAGCTATATATGATTAGGTTCATCCCCCTAGTCAATACCTCGCTCTTTAAGCCAAACATATTTTAGTACTTTCATAAGAGCTATTTAGTCTAATTAACGGCCTTTGTTATTAAGGGGTCATTTTTAAAGAATTGGAACAAAATTCGAACTTTAGCTTAAAGAGCAAGGTATTGACTAGGAGGCAAACCCTCTAATATACATATTAAAAATATATGAATATAGAAGTTCGATACGTAAGTTAATTCGTAAGTTACGTATATTTATTACTAATAAAAAGGTTCGTAAATAAAATTAAACAAGTTTCGAGAAAGCCACTTAACCAAATAAAAGTAAAATTAATATGCAAATTTTGTTTTAATTATTCGGCCTTTGTGACTAAGGGGTCATTTTTAAAGAATTGGAAGTACATTCAACATTTGACTTGGTCAAGCAGCGCAAAAAAGTTGATAGAAAGCACCCGTATATCATACCAGATTTTCAGCAAGCCTCCAACATCTATAAGTACACTAACGTTCCATTTTCCAGAGTTAAACAAATTCAATTTACACAAGGCTACTCAAAAAGAGTTGGTTACACTGTCACCTTCTTATGAATTAAATAAAAAAAACAAGTTTTTTAAACTGAAAGTAAGGAGCGAAATTAAAACTTAAAACGAACAGAAATTTTCCGTATATGAAAGGGGCTGTCCCCTCCTCAACGCCTCGCTCTTTACGCTAAAGTTTTGTATTGTTTTAAAAAATAAAGTTGTGAGACAGAGTCAAAATTTAGCGTAAAGAGCGAGGCGTTTAGGAGGGGACAGCCCCTTTCATATACGGAATAATTTCTGTTCGTTTTAAGTTTTAATTTCGCTCCTTACTTTCAGTTTAAAAAACTTGTTTTTTTTATTTAATTTCTGATCGTTTTTTAGTTAATGCAGCTTTTATTTTGGCTCACCGTCATTGAATAAGTAAACAAAATTTGCATAAAAAATTTACTCTTCTTTTGCTAAATGGCTGTCACTAAATTTGGTTCTGACGTAAATTACAAATTAACTTACGTAACGAACTTCTATATTCGTATATTTTTCTTCTGGCAAAAAATACGTTGCAGATATAGTTACAGATTTTTGCAGATATGAGCTTGAAACCTATGTAATAGGGTTTTGTGATACGCTGAATCTGACGGTGGGATTTTCATTAAAATTCTTTCACTTGTAAGGGATATTTCCTCCCTCTTTAAAAAATCAGGTGAATTTTCTCAGGCTCATAGCCTTTGATGAGTAATACTAAACTTAATAAAATTTATATATTTAGAATCAGCATTATAAGCCCATTCTTTTGATACATTTATTGACATCAAAATTCCGTTTTTAAAAGTTTCGATTACTATTGAGCCGTATCGCTTGTTTTTTTTTTTTATTACGTATATGTTATTACGTATATGAGGGAGTTCTCCCCTTAGTCAATACCACGCTCTTTACGTTAAAAGTATAAAAAAATTAATTCACAAACCCCTGAATCACAAAGGCCGTTTAATTAGAATAGATACCTCTTTTGAAAGCACTAAAAAAAAAACTGTAGCGTAAAGAGCGAGGTATTGACTTGGGGGAGAACCCCCTCATATGCGTAATAATTTCTGTTCGTTTTAAGTTCTAATGTTGCTTCTTACTTTCAGTTGAAAAAACTTTTTTTTTAAATTTAATTTCTGATCGTTTTTTAAATAATGCTTGGAAATCTGGCGCACCCTTCATAGAAATGTCCTTTACCCCAAAGAAACATTCTCCACGGAAAGATTCTCCTAAGTAACCCCTCCTCCAGCCCCCCCCACCAGAAAAAAATCCTTCCTGAAAATGTCTGTATACTTCCCAATAACCAATACAACATGTAAGCAATGGGCAAAGTTCATATCTTGCAGCCCTTCCCCTGGGAACTGTGGGGGATTAAGTCATCCTAAAAGACATATTTAATAGATTTTAGACTATGCTGAACAAAATGGCTATCTCAAAATTTTAATTGGGTGACTTTGAGAAAAAAATGAGCGTCGGAGGGGGCCTAGTTGCCCTCCATTTTTTGGAGGGCACGCATCGTGATCTTTCTTCGAGCAAAAAATGCAAATTTCCACCATTTGCAGATAGGAGCGTGAAACTTCTTTAATAGGGTTCTCTGATAAGCTGAATGTGATGGAGTAATTTTCGTGAAAGTTAATTAAAAATGCAAAATTCCATATTTTTGCAGATAGGAGTTTGAAGCTTCTTTAATAATGTTCGTTGATAAGCTGAATCTGATGGTGTGAATTTCGTTAAAGTTAATTAAAAGAATTTGCAATTTAAACAAAATTTTATTGTTTAAAAAAAAATTGAGTTGTGACAAAGTCAAACTTAAGCGTAAAGAGCGACACGTTGAGGAGGGGACAGCCCCTTTCATATACGGAATAATTTCTTTTCGTTTTAAGTTTTAACGTCGTTCCTTACTTTCAGTTAAAAAAACTTGTTTTTTTTATTTCATTTGCGAACGTTTTTTAATTAATGCAAGTTTTGATTTTGGCTCACCGTGCATGAATAATTAAAACGAAATTTGCATATTAATTTTACTTTTATTTGGTTAAATGGCTTTCTCGAAACTTGTTGAATTTTATTTACGAACGTTTTTATTAGTAATAAATATACGTAACTTACGAATTAACTTATGTAACGAACTTCTATATTCATATATTTTTAATACGTATATTAGAGGGTTTGCCCCCTAGTCAATACCTTGCTCTTTAAGCTAAAGTTCGAATTTTGTTCCAATTCTTTAAAACTGACCCCTTAATCACAAAGGCCGTTAATTAGAATAAATAGCTCTTATGAAAGTACTAAAAAATCTTTGGCTTAAAGAGCGAGGCATTGACTAGAAGGTGAACCCAACCATATAGCTAATATTTTTTTTTGTTCGTTTTAAGTTTTGATGTTGCTCCTTACTTTCAGTTGAAAAACCTGTTTTTTTATATTTAATTTCTGATTTTTTTTTAAAAATAATGATGGGAAATCCGGCACCCCCTTCATAGCAATGTCCCTTCCCCCATGAAAACTTCCTTCATGAAAAGATCCTCCCATATAACCCCCGACCCACCCCCACTACCAGAAAAAATTCCCCCTGAAAACTTCTGTATACTTCCCAATAACCAATACTATATGTTACATTGGGTAAAGTTCATAACTTTCAGCCCTCCCCCTGGGGGCTTCGAGGGATTAAGTCATCATAAAAGACATAGTTATAATATTTTCGACCATGCTGAACAAAATGGCTATCTCAAAATTTTGATCGGGTGACTTTGGGAAAAAAATGAGCGTGGGAGGGGGCCTAGTTGCCCTCCATTTTTTTGGTCAATTAAAAAGGGCACTAGAACTTTTAATTTCCGTTCCAATGAACCCTCCCACGATATTCTAGGACCACTGGGTCAATACAATCACCCCTGGGGAAAAAGAAAAAAAAAATAAAAACAAATAAACAGTATCCGTGATCTTTCTTCTGGCAAAAAATGGAAAATTCCACATTTTTGTAGATAGGAGCTTGAAACCTCTACAGTAGGGTTCTCTGATACGCTGAATATGATGGTGTGATTTTCATTAAGGTTCTATCACTTTTAGCGGGTCTTTCTCCTTTTTTTTTTCGAAAATCAGCCAAATTTTCTCAGGCGCGTAACTTTTGATAGGTAAGATTAAACTTGATGAAACTTATATATTTGAAATCAAAATTAAAATCTGATTCTTTTGATGTATCTATTGGTATCAAAATTCCGTTTTTTTAGAGTTTCGGTTACCATTGAGCCGGGTCGCTCCTTACTTACAATTCGTTACCACGAACTGTTTGATCAGTCTCTGAAATAAGCATTGCTCTGGAGGGTAAATTAAATAAAAAAAAAAAAACAAGTTTTTTTAACTGAAAGTAAGGAACGACGTTAGAACTTAAAACGAACAGAAATTATTCCTTATATGAAAGGGGCTGTCCCCTCCTTAATGCCTCGTTCTTTACGCTAAAGTTTTTTTATTGTTTAAAAAAATAGAGTTGTGAGAAAGTCAAACTTTAGCGTAAAGAGCGAGGCGTTAAGGAGGGGACAGCCCCTTTCATATAAGGAATAATTTCTGTTCGTTTTAAGTTTTAACGTCGTTCCTTACTTTCAGTTAAAAAAACTTGTTTTTTTTTATTTAATTTTCGAACGTTTTTTGAATAAATGCAGGTTTTGATCTTAGCTCATTGTACATGAATAATAAAAACAAAATTTGCATATTAATTTAATTTTATTTGGTTAATTGGCTTTCTCGAAACTTGTTTAATTTTATTTACGAACGTTTTTGTTAGTAAATAATATATGCAACTTACAAATTAACTTACGTAACGAACTTCTATATTCATATATTTTTAATACTTATATTAGGGGGGTTCGCCCCTAGTCAATACCTTGCTCTTTAAGCTAAAGTTCGAATTTTGTTCCAATTCTTTAAAAATGACCGCTTAATCAGAAAGGCCGTTAATTAGAATAAATAGCTCTTATGAAAGTACTAAAAAATCTTTGGCTTAAAGAGCGAGGTATCGACTAGGTGGGTGAACCCAATCATATATATAATATTTTCTGTTCGTTTAAAGTTTTGATGTTGCTGCTGTTGCAGCTGAAAAACTTGTTTTTTTATATTTAATTTCTGATCTTTTTTTTAAATAGTGCTGGGAAGTCCGTCGTCCCCTTCATAGCAATGTCCCTTCCCCCATGAAAACTTCTTTCATGGAAAGATCCTCCCACATAACCCCAGACCCACCCCCCCCCCACTACCAGAAAAAATACCCCCTGAAAACGTCTGTATGCTTCCCAATAACCAATACTATATGTTAACATTGGGTAAAGTTCATAAATTTCAGCCCTTCCCCCGGGAAATTCGGGGTATTAAGTCATCCTAAAAGACATACTTCTAATATTTTCGAACATGCTGAACAAAATGGCTATCTCAAAATTTTGATCGGGTGACTTTGGGAAAAAAATGAGCGTGGGAGGGGGCCTAGTTGCCCTCCATTTTTTTAAGTCACTTTAAAAGGGCACTAGAACTTTTAATTTCAATTCCAATGAGCCCTCCCACGATATTCTAGGACCACTGGGTAGATACGATCACCCCTGGAAAAAAAACAAAAAAACAAATAAACACGCACCCGTGATCTTTCTTCTGGCAAAAAAATGCAAAATTCCACATTTTTGTAGATAAAAGCTTGAAACCTCTACAGTAGGGTTATCTGATAAGCTGAATATGATGATGTGATTTTCATTAAAGTTCTAGAACTTTTAGGGGGTCTTCCCCTCTTTTTTCGAAAATCAGCCAAATTTTCTCAGGCACGTAACTTTAGATGGGTAGGGTTAAACTTGATGAAACTTATATATTTGAAATCAGCATTAAAATCTAATTCTTTTGATGTATCTATTTGTATCAAAATACCGTTTTCTAGAGTTTCGGTTACCATTGAGCCGGGTCGCTCCTTACTTACAGTTCGTTACCACGAACTGTTTTAGTTAAGGCATGGAAAGACATTTCTTCCACATGAGTGGCTGAGTTTTCTTGTGGTCCCAAAGCTATTAATTTCAAACCTGTTGTTCCTATTAAAAAAAAAAAAAAAAATCGAAAATAAACAGTCAGTCTACAAGTTTATGTCTCCTCTAAATGTGGAGTACTCTAAGAGTGTTTTTGCAATCACAGATCGAGACAACAACCACCAATCCACTGAAGTAGAGACAGCATGCCCAGAAGAAGCTCTAACCCCCTTCCCACAGTAGTAAGGGTGTGCACAGTATCAACCCTACATTCAACCCTACAAGAATATGGTCAAAAGTGTAATAGATTGAAAACCTACATGAAAATATACATTGGAATTGCGCAAGAAAAACCCATGGCTATGTCATTAAACTTACACGTGAACATTCTAAAAGTTGGCAAGGTTTTTGTTTTTGATAAGAATTGCACAATGAATGTATCGTTTGACGTAGACATTTTTTAGGAGCCAATCAGAGGTTGTTCAATATACGATAACTTGATTTGTGGTTGGGATTTTGAATAAAAGGAATTGTTTTCACTACAATTCATATTAGTAAGAGAATTGAATTCAGAGAGAATAGTCTATTTGAGAGGATATTTGTGGAGAAAAAATGAGTGGTGCATTTACATTATTGGAGATTAATGATGGAGCCGACAGCAGCAGCAACGATATACGAGTACCCAATGTGGCTGTGGAAATAACCGCTGGCTGTAGACTATGCCTTGAATGGGACAGTATGTATGCTAGATACGTGATATCATTAAGCAAGTTTAAGCAGGAGGAGCAACTATGTTTTGCTGGAAAAGTGAATATATTCTCCATATAAATAAACTTCGGTCAGCATTAGATGTCCTATCGAAATATATTGATGAGAACAAAATGCATCAGTGAATATTATTATTGTAATTATGTTCAATAAAATTGTTTCTAAATCAAAGGTATTTTTTCTTTCCATAGTAGACAAGCGTATATTTTCTAGAGTAGAAAAAATTCTGGTTAGTCTGAAGTTGGTTGTGAGAGTGTTAGGACTAAAAAAAAAAAAAAAAAATGAATAGATTTGAGAGAAAGAGCGAATCTTGGTGAATCTAGTGTTTATAGAAAAACATTTAATTCTAGATGACGATTTTCTAGAGCTGTCTATTCAAAGGAAGATTATATTTTCTCGGGAATACTTGTCGATATAATGAAAACTGATTCTCCATCATTAGACTATTGTATGAAGCTTCTACATCGTGGTCCAAATGCATTTACACAATTATTGATATATTGATCACGACACGGCAAAATGATATTGTTGATATGCTTTTAAACATTAGTTTAGAAATTTAGGACTTTTTTTTTCATGAGAAAGATGGTGCTCAAGGATGATTTACTCCTCTCTCTCTATCCCAGACAATTTTTTGTTGTTGCTAGCTCAGTTTCATTGTGGCAGTGAGAGTGTCAACACATGAAAAATGTTCCATACATGTCCGCTATGTATGTACACCCTGGGCGTGATCATGTGAGAATTGCACAATGATTGATGAGTATGATGAAGAGTGTAGATTATACAACCCGTGTAAATTGCATAGAGGATATGCTGTACAAATAAAGGTTGTAATTCCTGTCTTGAAGAGGTGTGTGACTCTCATCCTAGAGGCCACCTATGCTCCAATTGCCATTATGATAAATGTAATCAGTGGGAGAATACGTATCTAGGTATGATTGGAAAGAATCCTAAGCGTGATTTTAGTTTATTGCTACGAGATTGGTATAGTCGTGGTTTTAGATTGTTCTGGGAGGAGGAGCCGGGTCAGCGATTCAACTGTTGGAACAGCAAAAGAATATGGTTTCTACGTCATCGTTGTGAAGACAATGGGTGTTATGATTATAAGCCCACTGATTTTTTATTTGGCTGTGACGAAATGTGATTCGACACTTGAGGACACTGTTTGTGAAATTGCTTCAAATAAGCAAATTGAAACATGTGAATTCTATAGAATGAATGAGAATAGTATCATTGACTATACAAAGAGATATGACAAGAGTGAAGTCACACTCTATTGTAGAAAATGTGACCCTGACATTGCAGTACATAAGGATCAGTACACTGTGAATTCAGATAATCTACCTGCACTAGTTGTTGTCGACAAATACCTATACCTAGTAGAAGATGAAATCTAAAGAGTAGAAAAGTCGTTTTATCATGTATATAAATTTTTATCATTTATTAATAAACAATTTCACATACATTTTTAGAACATTCTATTCGTAGGGCAATAAAAACAATATTAAATACGCTTGTAAGTATATTTTCCACTAGAAAGTCGTTCAATCGAGGTAAGTCAACGTAGATGTTGAGAAACTGCTTGTAGGTGTAGCCACGACATCTGAACATGAAAAAGAGTAGTGCATGAAAGCCACATGTCTTAGTCGTTAAATCTTGTACTCTTCGTTGATTTTGAATAATGGTTTTCCCACTGCTTTCAATAAAGTTGCTGATGTATGGCGTGTAGAATTTATACGATAGGCCAAGAGGATCAAAAAATTCAATATTCTTCGCTGTTTGAAAGATGCATAGCCAATGGCCGGTCTTCAAAGTCGATGGACTGCTATTAACAATGATTAAGGTATTGTTAACACTTGGAATTTTTTCAATGAAGTCCGAAGGTATACAATAGGACTTGTACTGGGACATGTATGGATCCATACTAAATACGTTGATTATTTGGTTTGTGTTCATGGTGCTAGGTCTAGTAGAACACTGCCGTCGGGTGTGATTTCCCAATAGGTTTCAAATTGACTCAGTGATATTAGCGTGATACTCTCAGTCAAAGCATCGGCAAATGTACACTCTAAACGTACATTCCCTGTTCGTACTATGCTCATATCCTGAGTCCCCGACAAGTCCAAAACAATTTACCCCATGATTTTTTGAAAACATTGAATCGGTTATTCTATTTTAAAATAGTTGAGTCATGATCTAGGGATTGCATGGTCAACTCGTACAGAGTTCTATAGGATTTTTTGTCAAAAGATACAGTGTACAGTGGAATACCATTCACTTTGTACACAAGGCTAGATAGACCAAAAAATTAAAATCATGGGGGGATTCAGTCCAGGATCCAACGGCACTGCCACTCTTCACAAAGGCAAAAGCCAATTTTGATGGGATTTCTCCATTGATAAATGATGAATCGCTATAGCTACGAGAGCCGGTGGCAATGTGACGTTGATTGGTGATCGTAGGGGGACAAGAAGTTTAATGTTGTTACCATTGGCTCTTAGCTTTTCCACTGCCAATGCAACAGAGCTCATAACCTGTTGTTTTCGGACGTGGAGAATTGCCGATGTGATAATGACATTTGCATCGGGTGCTGCAGGAAGTGTTTTTCTCCAAATGAAATTCGATGGGGCCAGTTGTAACTTTACGTCAATCTTGACATTGGGGGGTAACCATTGTGATATATTGAATATCTCATGATTTAATTTTCCAACCAGATGATACTCCTGGGTCACTGCAGTAGTCAACTCACCGTCAGTATCAACACCTGATCGATATTCATAGCCCAATGATTGTCCTCTCAACTCCTTGTATGCCTTTGGTGTCATCATCATAAATTGTATGTAGCTTGCATAGTCGGATAAATTGTTGCTAGTGCTCACCAAAGTACCATTAATGAATACATTAATTTGTTTGAATAGGTTGTGTAGAATACAGTTTTCATAGGAGAGACCGTCGGCAGCAGTTGGAGTTGTATTATCTGACTTTTTCTTCACCACAACATTTAAATCAATAAATGTTGATGACAAATCAATGAAATAGTCTTCATTGGAAAATATTTGAAAGTGTATATTTTCCGAGAGGGGTTGTTGGGGATGAAATTGTTAATAGTAGCCATACTTGACACTGAAATCAACATTTTTAAGCATTGAATAGATTCAATGAGGAACTAATTGATGGATATTATTCCTTGTGGGGGAGATAAGTCATCTTAAGAGAAGAAGTCCTTCTTTGATCTAACAATCTTTTTCTTCTTTTTCTTCTTCTGCTTATTGCTCTTCGTTGTTTTATTCCTCAAAGTCCTTGTTGATGTCCTTCGCTTCCCGCCTGGGTGGAGACTGATGAGTGAATGACGTACACGCATCCTTTTCAATCCCTCCCCATTTTGTCGAGATTTTAATTGCTCACCAACGGCTCTTGTTGAAGATCTAATATTTTCCTAACACTCTCCTTGAAATTCTTGCCCGACCCCCAGTTTTGTAGTGTTGAGGCAGCAAAATTTGATGCAGCAGGTACAAGATATTTTCTGGCAAGGGGTAGTGCAGAACGAAATAGCCTAGCAAACCAGCTACCAAGACCATAGCCAGACATTGTAGTGCGCCCCTTGTAGTAGTCCAATCCATTGCCTATTTGACGTGGACTCAAAGCACCAACATAGCAATCGATATCGGGACAGACAAATGGAATTCTCCATTGTTCATTTTAGGTGATTGTGCTATCGCCAACAATGGATCGAAAATGACATGTAATCACTGCTAAGCCTTTTGTTATTGCTAGAGGATCGCCCAATTCACTTCTTAGTGTTAACTGACAGAGTTCCAAATACGAAGTGTTTACAGGAACATACTGAAGATGCTTTATATTATAGTGATGAACAAGTTCATGAGATGTTTTTTCGTTCAAGAACACGTTGGAGGGGTGCATTTGAATTACCGACTCTCGATGTTTCCACAAAGGATGCATAGAGAAATATGCAAGAGTCCGAGGCGAAACCAGGTGGATAATCAGCAAAAATAACTTGATTCATCCCGTAAACGGTGCCAGCATTTTTCCCATTGATCATATTCTGTTTAAAGCCAAGAACGTCTCTCAGATTATCATTGAGAATAATTATATCAGTGTCAACAGGTGAGGTAATGTAAATCCTATCGTGTTCCAATGAATAATTAAAATGGAATTTACCATTCCTAAGATATGAGATTTTTCTATTGATTGTACGACACAAATCTGTCCTATTATCGTATTCAATATATTTCAATTTGGCATGTGGGTATTCGCTAGATTTAAGTGCTTCAACCCATTCATAGTCGACAAAGAGTGTCCAATCGAATGGTATAACTTTTATATCATACACACGATCCTTTCTCAGGATGTCATAGGTATTTTTGAGAATACAATCGACAAGAGCCACTTCATACGCACCGTCAAATTTGATGGCGGGGGAGAGTTTCGTCCAAAAATCACTTGTCGTATTCAGTTGTTGTAGAGAGGATCGGAAACATTGGACATAAAAGTTACATAGAAATCATTATGCATTGTCAATATCTTCAACACCGATCCAAGAATCAAAATCAGAGTTGTATCCTAGCCACCGAACAAGTAACTGTTTCTTACCCCTGCGAGTACGAGTCTTTAATATCTTTTCAATTTGATAGATTTCACTATTATTTTTAACTTTTTGTAGTTCATAGTCATAAAAGCCGCCAAGAATCTCTTCATCTTTGGTATCACGCAAACGATAATTATGGGTTTAGTGTCTAAGATTTTTGCCACATTAAAAAGTTCTGTGGACCACAAGTAATTCCCCTTTTCAAAAACATTAGTTGTTCTATTAATTCGAACAGTATCACCAACATTGAATTTATTTTTCTTCTTGACAATCGTTTCATTGGAATATTGTTTAAGAAAGGTGTCAATTGTATCATGATCAGAATGATGAACTTCCGTTGGGGTTGAGTTGGACAATGATCGATGAGGTCGTTGATTATAAATCAACATGATTTTATCTAAATCTTGAATAAAAGCCGGTGTATTTTTCAATGTACAATATCTTGAAATTAAAAGTCGAATAGTTCTTATCAATCGTTCGGCCACTGCAGCCTTTATAGGACTATGACTATGATAGAGCAGTGTACTATATTTCGCTAGTACTTTTGCAACATGGGGATTAAAAAATTCACTACCGCGATCCGTTTGAATTTTTTTATATGAATCCTGTTCGAGAATACTTTCAATGGTCTGAGCAACTTCGATTCCTCTCTTTGATCGCAATGGAATTGCATATGCATAACGACTATAAACACTGATTGCAAGTAGAATGTACTTGTACGGTGTATTGTGACGTCGTTGAATCTCATCTAGAGTCAGGAGATCTGCTTGCATTATATGCAATGGGAAAAAAGGCTTTAGTTTTTCAATATTGATTAGCACGAAGTCTATGATTTCTATGCAGAGTGTAACTTGATTCATTTTGTAGATAGTCTTGTACACTTTTAGTGTGAACACCAGTGACTTTGGAAAGAGTGGTGGGGGAACTTAAACTCCCCGCCTCACCAATATTTTCATAAACACCTTTCAGAACTTCAACCATTTTGAACGTAAACACGTTGTGTACGTCCGCTACCCTTTTGTATACTAGTTGTGGATGGTGATGGTGACATGATACGTTTTCGCTTTTTTCCTCCCCATCATTGTCAAGTTTCCACTAGGTGTGCTAGTATTTTCCAAGATCGATTTAAAATCTTCTTCTTCTTTTTCATGTTTATGTTCATGTTTTAATGGTGTTGTTGTTGTTGTTGTTGATGATGCATGTTCATTTAATTTTTTTAGAATTTGTCTATTGCTAATAAGACTTTTGGGGAAGTTTAATGTATTTAGAAAGTTGTATAGATGAGCGTCAAATGATAATAGTCCTTTACGATTTGTAACCATATCATAGATTAAATCAAGAAGATTATAGCTCTTGCCCTGAATTATAATCCCTTTCCCATTGCTCTCAACTTGAATATGATCTTGACCACTTTCCATGAGATAGGTTAGGAGTCGTTTACTTTGTTCACGATATGAGTGGGGCATTAGATTTACAATTTTCAATACAATTGAATCCAATTCCTCCTTATTTAATTGTGTTCCAGCAGCAGAATCCTGAGGAGATGATTCTTTTTTGTGATCAATACCAGCAGTGGCTTCACACGATAGGGCTTATGTTTGTCCACTCGGCGAAGTGCATCTTGAAGTAAAAGCAGTTTTTTATCATCCTCAATATTCTCATTGTCAAGGAATTTACTCAGATTGTTCTCAAAGTGTTCCACGGGTGAGAGACCGAGTTCTATTGGAGTCAATTTATAGGGTTTTGCCATTCTCTAGAGAAAACTGTTTACAAGTCCTGCAATTATTGGCAGTAAAAGTGTGAAAAAGCTACCGCCCGCCTGAAGAAGTCTTTTCTTTTTAAAATTTTTTCCTTTCTTTTTAGAGGCCAATGTACGTACAATGGAACGATGTTGCTTTGCCTGTTGCTTAACTACTTCTGGCAGTTGAACATTGCCCTCGGTCAAATTTAAACAAAGTTCAGATATTAGATTAATGAAATCATTGTCAATACCATGTTTGAGAATGGCTTTCCTAAGCGAGGGTTTTGAAGTGCTTAGAACTGAAAACAGATGTCTATTTTCATGTAGTTTCTTCAGTGTCATGATAGCAACTAATAGGTCTTTTTAGTGTTCACGGGGAGATATACTGTAATTTCATTGTCAAAAATATCTGTGATTACACGCAGATCCTCGGTTGTATTTTGATTAAGATCAAATAGGATATAGCCGTAGGGTTTATTAGTTGCCTGATTGTATGCTGAGAGCAGAAATTTGGGGGCGCCTGGATAGATTTGTTTATTGAGAGTTATTAGCGAGCTAGAATCACGAACAACTCTGTAGATGATATAGTAGGTGCAGTTCAATGCAAGTGTTTTCGCATACATTTGCTCTGATGAAAGAGATTGTGTAGAACCAGAGTAATGGAAATCTGTTTCATGATGAGAGCGAACAGTGAACAGTTGTAGCATTTCCTGGGACCATTGTTCAATAGATTCAGCCAGATCGTCAATGATCAGCCAAGAGTTTGGTTCAATAATGGTGAAAAAATCAAGTCCCTGTATGAATTGTATCTGCACCAATCCCATCGTGGCAATTGCTTTTATTTTATCGTATGACTCCTGCCAAATACTGTAACAATAGTAGATTTTTTTCGGCTTTTCCACAAACATTTTATCGCAATTTTTAATTATTTTAGTTAAGAGTGTTGTTTTGCCTGACATTGACGGCCCACACAGAAACGATCTGAATGGTGTTTTAAATTGATACATGTTCCCTTCAACAGTTCACCTAGACAACTAACCGTAGACTATGGCTGTCTAATGACTAAATAATTTCCCTATAACTACTCCGTTCAAGAATAATGAGAAGAAGAAGAAGACGAATAAACAATCATATTTTCTTTTATTATACGCATAAAAAAGTAACAACACTTAAAAAATATTACATTGAACATGAAAGCACATTAAGCATGAAAAAATACACTTTTTTAATTTATTTTAAAAAAAATACAACTTTTACATAGGCACTAGAAAAAAAACACTTAAATAAATACACTTTTTTTTGTTTATTTATAGAAAAAATACAACATTTATTAGAAATATGCACTTGAAATAATATCCCTTTTATTTACAGCATTTTTAAATTTTGGGATCCCCCCCACCCCCCGGGGTCGGCCGCTGCGGCGGCCGGGCGGGCCGCTGTGGCGGGCCAGGAAGCGCCGCGGGCCGGGAAGCGGGGCCCCGCTGCGGCGGGCCCTGGCCGGGGGTATTAAATAGTGGAAATTGCTCTGCCTTGCACACAAACACATTGAAAATTGTTTGTGATATAGAAAAAAGAATTAAAAAAAAACACCCATTACCCAAAAACCCTCCCATCCAATTTATACTTTTTTTTAATGAATTTAAGTTAATTTTTTCTAGACCGAGTTGTTTTTTCTGTACTCTATACATTCAACTCGGTCTGAAATTAGATAATGACCGTGTGGTAGTACCTTCACACCATCCTCAAGTACATAGACTTTGTCCGATATGGCCGACATGGCGTTTTTCTCAACTCTAACTGTGTAGTTTTTAAATTGTAAAGAGCGAATCGCCATGACTTTCGCCCTTGGCACTAAACTACGTTCCACACAGTTTCTATACACACTCATGTCGAAATTATTTTTTACAAAGTGTGTAGGTACCCCCTTGCAAACTTGTTTGATATCCTTGTTGTGCGTTTCCACACAGTATACCTTTGGACCAGGAAACACACCACTGGATATCAGATCGCTACCCGTTTCAGATTTTAGCATTAACATTGATTTGGGGCCTGGCGTTTCACTAGCTCTGGGTAGAGAGATTCGTCCCAATTAGTGTAGTCCATTCGTGAGCTAATGTACTCGCCATTTTCCAAATCATTCAATAGATTTTCAGTTTTAACTTTACAATAGTAGATTTTTTTTCGGCTTTTCCACAAACATTTTATCGCAATTTTTAATTATTTTAGTTAAGAGTGTTGTTTTGCCTGACATTGACGGCCCACACAGAAACGATCTGAATGGTGTTTTAAATTGATACATGTTCCCTTCAAACAGTTCACCTAGACAACTAACCGTAGACTATGGCTGTCTAATGACTAAATAATTTCCCTATAACTACTCCGTTCAAGAATAATGAGAGGAAGAAGAAGACGAATAAACAATCATATTTTCTTTTATTATACGCATAAAAAAGTAACAACACTTAAAAAAATATTACATTGAACATGAAAGCACATTAAGCATGAAAAAATACACTTTTTTTAATTTATTTAAAAAAAATACAACTTTTACATAGGCACTAGAAAAAAAAAAAAACACTTAAATAAATACACTTTTTTTTGTTTATTTATAGAAAAAATACAACATTTATTAGAAATATGCACTTGAAATAATATCCCTTTTATTTACAGCATTTTAAATTTTGGGATCCCCCCCACCCCCCGGGGTCGGCCGCTGCGGCGGCCGGGCGGGCCGCTGTGGCGGGCCAGGAAGCGCCGCGGGCCGGGAAGCGGGGGCCCCGCTGCGGCGGGCCCTGGCCGGGGGCATTAAATAGTGGAAATTGCTCTGCCTTGCACACAAACACATTGAAAATTGTTTGTGATATAGAAAAAAGAATTAAAAAAAAACACCCATTACCCAAAAAACCCTCCCATCCAATTTATACTTTTTTTTAATGAATTTAAGTCATTTTTTCTAGACCGAGTTGTTTTCTGTACTCTATACATTCAACTCGGTCTGAAATTAGATAATGACCGTGTGGTAGTACCTTCACACCATCCTCAAGTACATAGACTTTGTCCGATATGGCCGACATGGCGTTTTTTCTCAACTCTAACTGTGTAGTTTTTAAATTGTAAAGAGCGAATCGCCATGACTTTCGCCCTTGGCACTAAACTACGTTCCACACAGTTTCTATACACACTCATGTCGAAATTATTTTTTACAAAGTGTGTAGGTACCCCCTTGCAAACTTGTTTGATATCCTTGTTGTGCGTTTCCACACAGTATACCTTCGGACCAGGAAACACACCACTGGATATCAGATCGCTACCCGTTTTCAGATTTTAGCATTAACAAATTGATTTGGGGCCTGGCGTTTCACTAGCTCTGGGTAGAGAGATTCGTCCCAATTAGTGTAGTCCATTCGTGAGCTAATGTACTCGCCATTTTCCAAATCATTCAATAGATTTTCAGTTTTAACTTTTAACAGGAGTGAATCAGTGTCCCCGTAATACACTTGAACTTGTCCCTCAATCGGCCACTGTACCTGCATACATTATAATAAAATGACAACATGAGTTTCTTGGATGTTTCAGTTACTGCACTTCCGCCTGCAATATTTTTATTTAATACAATGTTTCTTTTCTTACGATGTAGGAGCACCATATCAGAGTCTATGATTGTGAACGATGTGAAGTTTGGATCCGCAATGATTCGAGCACAATCTTTGGGATTGGTTACAATGTCACATCGACTTCTGTTTCGTACGCTCTCGCACATTTTACCGAAAGCTGAGTTCAAAATGAGTTTATAGACTTCTTTTCACTTTCGTTTTCGCTTGTGAACGCTTACTGACAAAGGTGTCAATAAACGTTTTCATGAAAGGGTTTTGATCAAATTGGAGGGCTCTATGAATCTTTGTGACCTTGAAACCATTGGACACCATCCATTTCAATAGCACGTGATGAACAACGATATTCTGTTTCGGGTTGAGGTCGGCAATTAGTTTTTGTTTTGAAGGTACCCAGTGCATACTCCCGTCCTCTACTAAAGATAAATTGTATGGGCTCAGAGAGTCCCTACCCACCGGTCTATTTATGCACGGAAAAACAAAGTCTTTTACCGAGTCATGGATTTCCATGGGTATTTCACCGTTGATTTCAAAAAACCATCCCTCTGCCCCATTCTCCTCAACACTGGCAATGTCGGGGAAATTCGAAGCACATGAATTGTCAAGCCATTTATAATTGCCACACGGCAAACAGTAGTGAGACATTGCCGATGGGTAAAGAGAGTTTCATATCCAAAAAAACTGCGTCCGACTTTTCATCGTGTGTGCTGTCTGGTCGGATCAGTTTTCATGATACGATCCCCGTGAAAAACATACCCACCCCTCATTGATCTCTCTACAAACAGATGCTGATCCACATCGACGAAGACCTATTTCTTCTTTGCTGATTTTAAGTATCAAGTCCATCACCAAATGAGGAGTGGAAAAATTATAACCTAAATCCAACCCAAATTCCTCATAGATTTTATCCGTATTTTTGCACACAATGTCCAGAAGAGTGAGTACGTCACTGGCCAAGTATAGTTTACAATAATCCCACCAGTTTTTACATCCACCCTTTGCCCAAAACCCTCTTAGCAAATTCGTAGTTGCTAGTGGTGCACTCACTCTCAGTAAGAGAATTGTAAAAAGCTTCAATGGGCGGTAGTGACACCTCATCTAGCCTCGAGCCAGAGTTGTAATAATCATATGGATATATGCCCTTACACGTTTTTAAAAATCATACATTTCGTCATCGGGGAAGCGCTGTTTGAGGAGGGGGAAGCTATCAAAATTATCACTTTTCTGTACCTGAATCAATTGACTTAAAGATTTGGGGAAGAAGCTGAAAGAGTCTAAAAAAACGGATTTTATTCAGGCACGTGTTACCCTTGTCAACTGTTTTCCACATGAATTCTAGCAGCAGTAGCTTCTCCGATGACTTGGGTATGATATTATATGAAAAGAACCATCTATCCATGCGTCATCTACAACTCCACCCTTGGCAATGCGGGCCAACGCCGGTAGAACAAACTTTAAGTCGTAATTGGAAATGTGTATAAAAACAGGTACGAAATATTGCCGTCTAACGTTTAAATTGCATGACTGATGTGCTACCCCCTAAAGTTACTCCCTCCCGATGTAATTTCCTGCCACAAATGATCATGGTCGATCACCTTCCTCCTCCCTCCATTCCCAACACCATCATCAAATTCTCCCTTGCAAACCCAACACATTTTACGATTTTTAATGGCCACTATGTCATCTGGTGATAGGAGCATAGGATAGTTTGTATAACGAAGGCGCGAAATTGCACCGTTCGCTGTTTTGATTAGACTGTCCAATGCCGAGCGCATGCCGTCTTCACCGTCACCCAACATCTCAACTACATCCAGCACTTGCATGGTATTATTGGAATCTCGTTGCGCATGAGCGTAAGAGACCCCTATGGCTTCATATGTTTTAACACGATTTGAATTTGACGGATCGCACACGTCTGTCAGTTTTGCTTAGCTGTCTAAAGCGATCTTATTGCTCTGCAGGAGCGTGTTTTGGAAATTTTTAAAACGTAAGATCGCTGTATCTCCGCATACCGTATCCACAGCCTGGTATCCATGACGTTTACAGTGTTTCATGTGATGCTTTAACTTTAAATCAGAGCGAAATCTGGAGAGACATGTTGGACAGTAATAACACACACCACGCCGATGTTTACCGTCACTTAGAACCCTACTAATATCCGTAATTGGATTAAAATGACCAATTGAATCGGAGTCTGTGGGTGGAGTGTATAGAAGCCACACCCATGTTTCTACTGATTCAATTGAAGGAGCCCACACTGGAAATAATACACCCTTCTTATCGGAACGCTGGCCCTCCTCAATTCTGTTTCATACTGTAACACCGTGACACCAATCTTTAAATGTGCATTAGCCCGCTCAAAAATATCTATTCCTTTTAGTGTCACGGGAAATTGACCATTTAAACAATTAAATCTACTTTGGGGAACTTTGAACCCTCCCTACCATTAACTGCCATTTCTTCCAACTTTTTTCTTAGATGCATCTTTTTGAAGTGGTCTGTATGCTGCAATTAAAAATGCATACTTGAAACACTGCAGCCTCGTATCGAAACAGATTCTTTGTATCCCCCTACATCCCTCTAAATCTGAATGATATTTTAATTCAATTGCCCTCCCTCCCCCATGCCCACCTCTTACAATAAAATCCTTTTTTAAACCTACATATATTAACATTTAAACTTTCAATAAATAAAACCACAGATCCACTACCCCCCTCGTTATAATTTTCCCACTTACTTTGAATACTATTAGCCCAATTTAGAAAAAACCTCCCCATAATTTGATAAATGCGGGTGAATTGCCAACATCTCTGTGTTTAAGTACTTCGAATACATCTCACCCGCATTTTCATTAAAAAAAAATATTTTTAGTGCTATTGATGCTTTTAAACTGACCCCCACTCCCCACACCCCCATCTGTTTTTCAAGAATGGCTCGAATCTTATTAGTATATAAATGTGTAATGGTCGAGGGATCTGTTATTATATCCCCCGACACTAGAGAGTTGAAGGGATCACCGAAATTGCCGCTGTAGACCATTGTGTGGCGCAAGGCAGAGTTGGATAGAAAAAAATCTGGAAGAGGGGATACTTGTGTTGTTGCTGTATTACTACTACTACTAGTACTAGTATATCATTAGGCGGAATGGTGGGGGGTGACATAGAATTGTCAATAACACCACCCCCAGTCTGTTCAATTACACTGGTTGGAGGTGGCATGAAGTCCCCTAAGCCTGATAGTACATATTCCAAGGTGTTTGGGGACAATTGATCGAACCAGCCTGTATTGTCCTGTCTTGGAATTTCTTTATGAGGACCCGGTTCAGATGCACTAGAAAACACCCCCTAAATGCTCATGCATAAATCTATCTGCCCACTCCCGATCCTCAATCATGTCAATATCACAAGTTAAATCGTCTAGGCTAGCCATGTCCACAAAAACATCATTAAGAAAACCTCTATGCCACTCCATATTCTCTAGAACTAATGAAGGTTCGTCTCTGAACTCCATTGGTGGTGATAGAATTGGTCCAGTAAATGCTGATGTCTCATCACCCAATGGCGGTGCTATATCATTAATCTATAGGAAAAGGTTTTATTTTCTATGTGAAATAAGCATTATTTCATAAATTTGAAAAACCTCCCTCAGAAAGTTCAGAAAAACACAATAGCCTTATCTGTAGTGAAGCATTTTTTCTACTCGTATGTTTCCCGAATATTTAACACGTACCATTTTTTTTTCCATACCATCCAACAAAACCCAATTCCTCCTAGAATTATTTAAACTAAAAAGTTACCCCCTCCTCCCTCAGAAAGTTCAGAAAAACACAATAGCCTTATCTGTAGTGAAGCATTTTTCTACTCGTAAACTAATTTTTTTAAACTAAATAGTTACCCCCGCCCTCCTCCCGCAGAAAGTTCAGAAAGACACAATAGCCTTATCTGTAGTGAAGCATTTTTTCTACTCGTATGTTTCCCGAATATTTAACACGTACCATTTTTCCATACCATCCACAAAACTCAATTCCTCCTAGAATTATTTAAACTAAAAAGTTACCCCCTCCTCCCCTCAGAAAGTTCAGAAAAACACAATAGCCATATCTGTAGTGAAGCATTTTTCTACTCTTAAACTAATTTTTAAAACTAAAAAGTTACCCCCTCCTCCCCTCAGAAAGTTCAGAATGACACAATAGCCTTATCTGTAGTGAAGCATTTTTCTACTCGTATGTTTCCCGAATATTTAACACGTACCATTTTTCCATACCATCCAACAAAACCCAATTCCTCCTAGCATTTTTTTAAACTAAAAAGTTACCCCCTCCTCCCTCAGAAAGTTCAGAAAGACACAATAGCCATATCTGTAGTGAAGCATTTTTCTACTCGTAAACTAATTTTTAAAACTAAAAGTTACCCCCTCCTCACTCAGAAAGTTCAGAAAAACACAATAGCCTTATCTGTAGTGAAGCATTTTTCTACTCGTATGTTTCCCGAATATTTAACACGTACCATTTTTCCATACCATCCAACAAAACCCAATTCCTCCTAGCATTTTTTTAAACTAAAAAGTTACCCCCTCCTCCCTCAGAAAGTTCAGAAAAAACACAATAGCCATATCTGTAGTGAGCATTTTTCTACTCGTAAACTAATTTTTAAAACTAAAAAGTTACCCCCTCCTCCCTCAGAAATTTCAGAAAGAGACAACAGCCTTATCTTTAGTGAAGCATTTTTCTACTCGTATGTTTCCCGAATATTTAACACGTACCATTTTTCCATACCATCCAACAAAACCAATTCCTCCTAGCATTTTTTAAACTAAAAAGTTACCTCCTCCTCCCTCAGAAAGTTCAGAAAAACACAATAGCCATATCTGTAGTGAAGCATTTTTCGACTCGTAAACTAATTTTTAAAACTAAAAAGTTACCCCCTCCTCCCTCAGAAAGTTCAGAAAAACACAATAGCCTTATCTGTAGTGAAGCATTTTTCTAGTCGTAAACTAATTTTTAAAGCTAAAAAGTTACCCCCGCCCTCCTCCCTCAGAAAGTTAAAAAAAAAAACAATAGCCTTATCTGTAGTGAAGCATTTTTCTACTCGTATATTTCCCGATATTTAACACATACCATTTTTCCATACCATCCAACAAAACCCAATTCCTCCTAGCATTTTAAGTAAATAATCACGTATAAGTTAGAGGTAAAATATATACACTTACAAAATCAGACTGCACTTGTACATCTGAAGTCCCTGGCAAAGCATGAAGGGTGGCCTCCTCCCGATCCTGAGGCAGACAAGACCGATGCATTATGAGAAAGCATCCATTCCCTCTTGAATTTTCTACCAGGTTGCATAGTGGTCTGTGCAGAGCTGGCACTGGCATGAGAGGGTCCTGGTTGGTCCAGAGAACTTGTAATGGATGGCCGTGTAGCTTGCATCGATGTGATAGCATTCCGTCTTGGTCTCTTTTCTGGAGGGGGGTAATTGTATGAATCCTCTTCCTTAAAAAGAAGACAAAATTTAGTATGGAAAAAAAGTGATTCCCTGTTTTACAGAAGAAAAAATTAGTCTGCACAAAGAATCCCCCTCTCCCTCCCCTCCCACTGCATCAAATCCAATACAATGATTTAAAATATAGATCTAAAAATAGTCAACCATATTAAAAGCTAACCAAACACTAAACTTCAGTGGTGTGTGTCGGAATGACCACATTAGTTTTCTTGTCAAAGGATATACGTGTCTGCAAAAAGAACTCACCCCCCCCCCCTTTACTTTTCATTCGAAGAAATAGTTTGTTTTTTCACCTTACAATGAACGTGTTATAATTGATTTCATTGCCCCTTCCCTGTCTTATATTTTTATAAAAGCCTCTTAATCATCTGTCAAACCCTTTTGCTTTCATCAAATACATCTCGTCTAATTTGGTCAAAAAAAAGAAACTCTTGTCAACGAGTCTTGAATTGCGCATTTCCATCTTTTTGTTTTCTTAATCCCGATAAGATGCATGCCAATGTTGTTTTCAAATCATCCCCTCTTGGTAACAGATTATAAACATGGATGGTTTTATTCAAACCGAAAAAAGACAGCACACTTTTAGATGGACGATGGAAAAGCATATTTTGAACGAAAAGTTCTAGTGAATTAAAAACTTGTATCGAGTATACTCATAATATTTTAAGGTTTGTGTTGTTGGAGGGTAGGGGGGCCTATGCCCCTGAAATTTGAATTTACTGGTAAAACAATTTTTATCTGGAAATACATTAAGAAATTCAGTAAACTATACTCACATTGACAAATGAAATATCCATTGTTTCAAAGTTTTCAGTGTACTATACGAAATGTTAAAACATAATGAAAATTAAATTGTTATGTATGAAAATTTTATACGGAATTTCAAGGACGAATAAAAAACGGGATGTTTGACTCGAAAAAAACACTGGTTGAGTTACATAATTTCGTGCATGCTCCCAAAAATCTCTGACTACTTTATACCATACCACCTTTAAATAAAAATGTGCACTTGAACTCACGATTGTACATTCTTATGAAATTCTTTTTAATAACAAAAAAAACCTGTCTGCTCAAGTTATATAATTACGACCATACTCTCAAAACATGTTTGACCACATTATACCTTGCCAAGTTTAAAAAAACCTTGACTTTAGTTTCATAACATCCATTATAGTGTGCCAACTTTTAAAATATTCACGTGTAAGTTTAATGACATAGCCATGGGGTTTTTCTTGCGCAATTCCAATGTATATTTTCATGTAGTTTTCAATCTATTACACTTTTGACCATATTCTTGTAGGGTTGAATGTAGGGTTGATACTGTGCACACCCTTACTACTTCCCACCATCGACCAAATCAAGACCAAATCAATTGCCTTGCTGGTTTTTTTTACCAAGTAATTAAATTCCCGAAGTTGTGTTATAATGACTTTGTATTAAATTCAGTTTAAAACGGTCAAAGTAGTTCAAACAGGTAGGAACACCACGTCTGAGCTCTAAAATAAGCCTTGGCTATTCCTGAGGAAACGTCGATGAAAAATTGTCATAACAAAGTGAAAAAGGAGCCCAAGCGCTGTCCTGCACTTTTATCGTAACTACCTTAGAAGAAATGAGGACGGACGAAAATGTCGTATCCGTTTTTTGTTTGAACTTTTGACCTAAAAAGCTTCATCCAACAGAGCCAATATTCTACCAACAGGTCTCTTATCAGCGGATTTAAATTTGGCGCTTCATTCGTTTTCCATCCATCATACATTAAGCTTCACAAAAACTGATTTCTCAATAGCGTTTTTTTTTCGGAATTTCAAAAAGGACGGATACGACATTCTTGCTTTCACAAGACGAGCTAGCCCCCCACGCCCTTTTTTCCCCTAACCCATCTGATAAAATTTTTAGTGATTTGTTAAAAATAGTTCAAACATCAGATAACAAAAGCTAGGGGATCGATACCCCCCCCCCCCCCAAAATTCCAAGAGCTAGTATTTTCAGTTCTGCCCTGGGGGCGTATAAGGTTTTTATGGAAGAGGTGGCCGTATAAACTGCGGAGGTGCAACTAGCCCCTCCCCCAGACTAACACTCTTTACCCCAAATGCGTCCAATCGAATTTTTACGTACCCATTTGGTTCAAAATAGACCAGAGATCATATAACAAAACTCCAGGAATAAACCAGCCCCCTGAACCCAGGGGCATATAAGGATTTTTATAGAAGGGATGGTAGCGTACGCTTTGGAGGGGGCTTATTGGATTGTAAATCGGAATTTTTAGCACCCTTTTTACGAGTCAAAAGTGATCGAAGGACAACTAGACCCCTCCCCCCCCCCCAGTGAACTTTCCCCCCAAATGCATCTGTTCAAAATTTTGATGATAGCCATTTTGTTCAAAATAGTTTATAACAGAAAACTCCGGGGTCAACACAACCCCCCCAGAGCCAGGAGGCCAAGGTTGTAAGTTATGCCCGGGGATATAAGGTTTTTATGCGAGGGTTTTTAAAAATAGTTCAAAGATCGAGAAGCCCAACCCCCATTCCGGCTCAAAAAACTTATTGACGATATTTTATTCAAAAACTTAAGGAAGCTGACCCTTGGCCGTCCCTGCTTGGTCCAACCTCCCTCCAAAAAAAAACAGCGAAATTCTATTCCAATAAATATACAAACTCACCCCTGACTTTCCATGACCCGACCCCCCCCCCCCCCGAAAATAGAAGCTATTAACGGTATTTTATTCCTAAACTTATGGGAGCTGACGCCTGGTCCCCCATAACCTGATAGCCCCCCCCCCCTGCCGAAAAATATCAACGATAAATAATTGAACTGACTCCTGGCCCTCCCTTTATGCCCCGGCACTCCACTCCCCTCCCCCCCCAAAAATACCTTCCATATTTTATTTCGATAATCATGGGAATTCAGCTTAGTTTTATTAGCTTTTTCCAAAACTGTTCAAGGCACTTAACTGCCCGCTTCCCTGACGGTAAAAGCATAAGGCCTACTGCGTATTTGACGCTTTACTTAAACGAATTAAATTACAAACATTTTCTTTTGTGCTTATTACAACATTGAAAATAAAATGAAAATTGCAGTGAAAGCAGGCCAGGATTTACTAATAGGCCCACTAGGCCCTGCGGTTTTCGGTATCCCCGAAGTAATGGGGATTTTCCCCGAAAATCTTGCGAAAACGGAGCAGCGAAAACGCTTGGGCCTAAAATCGTCAAAGCTTTAAATCTGGTCTTGAGAGAAACAAAACCTCGAGCTGGTGAGCTTTCAGCAGTTAAATATTATTATGTATCAAATATTCAATTTAATTCTATTAGTTTTTTGCCAAGACTCTTAATATATTTTGAAATAAAAAATCATTTTGAAATAGAGAATTTTGAAAAACTTGAAACTTTGGCAATCAAAAACTAACAGAAATTAATTTAAAAAAAACTTTCCGACCAAAAAAAAAAGTAATTTCTGGTCGTTTTGAGTTTGAGTTATTGGCGAAAACGCTTGGGCCTAAAATCGTCAAAGCTTTAAATCTGGCCCTGAGAGAGAAACAAAATCTTGAGCTGGTGAGCTCTTTAAGCAGTTTAAATATCATTATGTATCAATATTCAGTTTAATTCTATTAGTTCTTGCTAAGACTGTCAATTTATTTTGAAAAAAAAACTCCTTTTGAAATGGAGAATTTTGAAAAACTTGAAACTTTGGCACTCAAAAAACGAACAGAAATTAATTAAAAAATACTTTCCGACAAAAAAAATAGTAATTTCTGGTCGTTTTGAGTTTGAGTTATTGTATGTTTCTATTTCTTCTGATCTTAAGTTAAATATGGCCTTTACTTTCCTTTAAAAAAACTACTTTTTCGAAATTTTTTTTTTAATAAATTAGCCGTGCTACGGTAGAACTCTGTAAGCAATGCCGTATCCAGGATTTTTCGTTCAGGAAGAGGGAGAGAGGGGAGGTTACAACCCACTATCTCCTGGGTATGTACTCGTCTTCAACCTTTATTATATTTTACATAGTTTTAAGAACCTCTAATACTCATTTTGAATCCTTTCCTTTGTGATTTGAATAAAGAAACCTCATGATTAGGGGGTTCGTCTTCTGCGTCTGACAACTCGGTAGAAGAGGGACGCGATACCCATATTTCCGGAAATTTGGCTCTTTTTATTCGGCTAATATGTACCTTGTAAGTTCTTCCATTATCGGTGTTCACCATTTTAAAAGTAAAATCGTTATCGTACTTTTTGACTATTCTGTAAGGTCCAGAATATTTATTAGAAAGTTTCTTGCCTTCCGCCTTTGCCTCATTTTTTAGGTAGACACAATCTCCTATCTTAAAATCTATATTCCCTTTGACTTTGGGTAGGTTTCTTAGCTCTTGACTTATTTTACATTTTTTCCAACTCTTGCCTAACTATTTTATAAGTTTTCCTCATCCTATTTATGTACTCTTGTTTGTAATCCTCCGTGTTATTATAATACTGTCGGGATTCAACAATATCATGATATGGTATTCTGAAGTCGCGACCAAATAATAAATAAAAAGGGTTTTCTTTGGTTGTTTCTGAATAAGCAGTATTGATTATGTTGGTTAAATAAGGTAAGAATTGATCCCAGTCATTTCTGTTGTCTTTTGTATAAATTACTTAATACATTCGAAAATATTTTATGCCTATTTTCTATTTTACCATTAGCTTGTGGGTGATATGGTGATGTCACAATTTCTCTATGTTAAGAAAACTCATTAAATCTTTTGTTTACCTTAGGAACAAAATTACTTCCGTTATCGCTTATAACCTTATTTGGAATGCCAAACTTTAAAATAATTTCGCTAACGCCTTACTCGTGGTGTACGCGCCTTGATTTTTTAATGCTTTTGCAAAAGTAAATCCGGAAAAGTGATCTATAACTGAAACAATACAAGTATGGCCCCTGTTGGAAACAGGTAATCCTCCACTGGTTCCATATAAATCAAATGAGACAATATCGAAGGGGGACCTCGCTACTGGGACTCTTCCCATTGGGGGGTTAGAATAGGCTTGGGTTTTTTTCCTAAGTTACGCGCTTCGCATGTACTTACAAATTCTTTAAGTTCTTTAATGCCGACGGCACATAAAAATATTGTTTTTAATTTATGGAAAGTTTTCGTTATTCCTAAATGTCCACCTATATCTGAATGAAAATATTCAAAGGCAGGTATTATTAAGTTTTGGGGTAATACAGGTATTATTGAAGTTCCGTTTCTATTTGCCTCAGCAGTCACAATTCTACATAATATTTCTTCATCAAGATCATAGTAAAAATTATCTATTTCTTATCTAAGAGTTTTGAATTTATCTGGTAACACATCGTCATTCACAAAATAATTAATAAGTACTAAACACATTTCGTCCTGTTTTTATTTCTTTTTATACTTTCTAAAGACAAGGGACAATAGTTATCACTATTTTCTTTTACTGTGTCTTTGACTTACATTATTATCTTTTACATTTATGTTTACTCTTAGTATTGATAGCGTTAATTTCGTTCTCCTCGGCTTCCAACGGCGTCCTCGGTTTCTCAGTTTCAGAAAATAAAAACTTGTTGCTTTTTCATCTCCGACGGAGTATTTTTCTCGGAATCTACTCAAGAAGTCACAAGCTGTCTTTCGTTTACCTTTTAAATATTCAAATTCATAATCTAGATCTTGGATTTTCATAATCCATCTAGCTAGAATTCCCGTGGGGTTTTTTAAAAGTGCGCAAGTACTGCAGGCTTTTATGCTCTGAACGTAGTATAATTTTTCTACCAATTAAATAGTGTCTAAATTTGTCCAAGTGGTGGATTATAGATAATAATTCTAGGTTTGTGGAGGAATAATTACTTACACCTTTTGATAAAGCTCTGCTCGAACAGCATATAACTTTTTCTATTTTTTGATTAGACGGTCCTTGTAAAGCATCAGGGTTTCCTATGAGAATTATTTGCGAAAGAATAGCACCAATGCCTTTCGAACTAGCATTGATTTGTGACCACGAATTGTCCGTTTTCAAAATCAGGCAGCGATAATATTGGTTCCGAAGTGAGTGCCTTTTTGAGATGGTCTAGGGAAGTTTAGCTTCCTGGGACCAGGTAACATTTTGGGAGTTCCCTTTAGTTAATTCCGTGAGAGGTTTCGCAATTTGGGCATAATTGCGCACGAATTTTCTATAGTAACCAGTAAGGCCTAAAATTCCTCTTAATTCTTTCATAGTTCGAGGGGGTTTGAGGTTTTCAACACATTTTATTTTCTCTGGGTCTGGGGATATCTCTCCTTGCGTCACCACTACTCCTAAAAAAAATTTAATTTTAGGTTGAAATAAATTTACTTTTTCGGGCTGGCATTTTAAATTGCCTTCTCTGAATTTCTCGAACACTTTAGCTAGTGTTGCTAAGTGTTGTTCAGCGTTTTTCTCCTACACATACGACATCATCAACAAAATGAATGATATTCTTTAATCCTCTTAATAGATGCAATAAGGGTCTACATAGCGCGCTTGAACTTGTCTTAAGTCCAAAAGGTACCGCATTCAGTTGTAGAAAACGAAGTTTTATAGACATCTTTTTCGGCTATTTTCATTTGGTGGTAGCCTTGGGTCAGGTCCAGAGAGGTGAATATTTTCTTTTTACTTGAAATAGAGTCAAGAATTTCATCTATTCTTGGTAAAGGAAATTTTTCACTAACTACTTGTTTGTTAAGGGCTCTATAATCTACTACAAGTCTCAGGTCACCATTCTTTTTTGGGACCAAAATCAATGGTGCTGAATACGGACTTATACTGGGACGTATAATCTCATTTTACTCTAGTTCATGAATTTTATTTTTTGACCACTCTTTGTGCTTATACTGTATACGATATGGCTGTTTTCACGACGGGATTACCGGTTGTTAAAATTGAATGTTCATAAAACGGTATCAGTCCGATGTCATCTTCGGATGCGGAAAATACATCTTTAAAATTCCATAATAATTCGCCTAATTTTTTCTTGAGTTCCAAGTCAGTAATATGATCCATATTAAATTTGTTTAAAAATTGCGATTTAGTTAGAGGGTATTTGTTAATTGAGGTTTTAATGCCGTTAACTAGGTTTCTTTTGGAATTTTCCATCTATCTAAAGCATTCTCCGATATAACTTGGATTTGAACTATACATGTACCCTTTTTTTATTGTAGTTGTAACATTTTCGCGGTTATTAATTACCCAAATAAAACCTTCTCCTTTGTAGTAAGATATAATCTGTTCTTCGCATAACAGAATTTCAGGAATTTCATTCGACGGGATCGCGAGCCATATTTCGGATCCATAAAATTTTTCTTTATTTTCATTGTCTGTTAAATTTAGACTGGCGCTATCCGCCAATAACATTGGCTGCGCCTGAACCGCATTGGGGTTCGCTACTTTTTTCCATAATTCCACTATTTCCTTGATTTCATTCGACCTATATCGTCGCATATCTCCTATTTTTTATTTTTGCAGATTCATTCCACTTATTATTTAAATTTATTTCACTTCTCCAATTTCTCCCAGAATAAGGAAACAAATTTCTGGTTATGTCATGTCCTCTTTGTAGCGAGAAATGAGTTTCAAAAGATTGTGACATTATATCGTCAGAAATTCTATTTACTGTTACACCCTCTTCACAACCTCTGTTATAATTTCTTAAAGTAGGGGAAGGGGTATTTGCCGGGTATACGAGCCTTTCGTTCGCTACGTCTAGTAATACCTTATTCGACCTTAAAAAAATAGCGCCTATGATGGCTTCATACGGAAAATTGTTGCATATTATAAAGTTTGTCGGAAAATTCTATTATTTTTTTACGTCTAGGCGAATTGAACCTCTTGCGTCCAATTTATGCCCTGTTACACTCGTTAAATTGGGATTAATAACATTCTTCCGTCGCCTAATATGCGGAGGCAACTTATTAAATACGTAAGAGTTTATGATATTAACCGTTGCACCAGAGTCAATTAGGGCCTTAAAGTAAACATTTGCCACACAAAAATCATTAAATATAGGTAATTTATTATTATTTTCACTAAAGGACGGTACTACTATTGGGTTGGACCTATAAAATATTCTGGGCCCCTTCTGGGTCCAATTTATTCTTCTGAGGGGCCTGACACGTTTCCCTGCAGATTTATTTGATACGTCGGTGTCTGCAATAGAGATTCAGATATGCCCATGGAATCTCTAGCCAAATGATTTACATTTGTTTGCCGATTTTGCCATGTCTTATTACGGTAATTTGGATTCTTGCGACAGTGCCGGGTGCTGGTGTCGACTGCAAATGCCGTCGGCTTGAAAAATTTCGGCTTGAAAAATTGCATTTCCCGTCGGCAAATTTTCGGGATTTCTATATACCATTCTTGCACTATATTGGCTTTGACGAGTATTTGGGTTTTCGAATCGATAATTATTTTGTCTATTGGGGGGGAGGGTTATACAAATTCGGTTGGTACGCATTGTGAGGTACTGGTGGCGCGCAATCTTCCTTGGCTATAGCCTTGTGCACCACTGGCGCTAAAATTTGTTCTCCCGAACAAATGGTTGCCATAATTTTGTGTATTACCGACGGCATTCCCTGGTACCGTTATGTCTCTGGTCCTGGAACGGCACTCTCTCGCGATATGCCAGATCAATTACAGTTATAGCATCTTAAAATTATGGAGCTATTTCCATAATTGATTGGTTTAATGGGCTGAAAACGTACTGTTTTCTGCCTAGTGGGTTCTTGCGTCCTATTTCTTTGTGGCACTGGGGATTTATCCCTTGAAAAGAAATTTGGAGAAGCCTAACCTTCAAGGGAGGCTAGCCTTGCGGTCGATTCGCCTAGGCTATTTATTTTTGTTTTACTGTGATTTGCCACAATCGTATCAATTTCAATCATTCGTCCCACCTCCTGAACTGCAAGATCCAACGTTTGAATATTTTTGGATATTACCATTCTATATAATTTTGGGGAAGCCCTTGCAAAAAGGCGTGTAATATGATTTTTTCATACAATTCTCCTGAATCTTTTCCAAATTTTGCTTCTACTGAAATTCGTATATTGTGTAAATATTCTCTCACGTTCTGTGTATGGTAAAAGCATACTGTTCCGTGTTTTAATTTATTTTTGAACTAGTTTCGATAAATCTATCTTTGAATGCCGTTAACAATTTGTCTATTGTATTTATTGGCAAATTGTCATCACTCCCTATAGTATTTTCAATTTGCTTTAGGAAGGTTAAGGCCTGCCCTCTTAATCTTAGGAGGAGCATACTTACTAACGTTTTTTAGCTCTGTTTTGTTAATTCTACAAATTGGGCCAATTGGATATTAAATTCGTCGACATCTGTTTGTCCATCATAAACACTGTCCATCATTACGGAATAGATTTTGTTATTTCTACATTTTTGCGACCAACTTTTGCGCAATTAATAGTTCGCTTAATTCTTCTGACATTTTTGCGTTTGAAATACTTAAACCAACTTCACAAAATTATATACTCACAATACTTTTTCACTTAACCTATTTGGGGAGACTACCATTTCCTATGAGATATTCTAAAAGGGTTTCCCTATTATATCTTAGCGGTTATAAGCCTAAAAGTGTCTATGCCTAGATACTTATTCTTATAAGTCTGTATCTATCCAACGATTTAAATTTAAATTAAGAAGTTTGTAGCATAACTAGTTCGCATGTTTTCCTCCAAGTTTTCCGACCGCGCCACTTGTGCCATTAAGGATTTAAGCTGTATTATTAAGGATCGTGCCAACTGCGCCGTTATGGAATTGCTCCACTTGTACCGCTTAGGTTTTACCTTAAGCCACTAAATTGATATAAACTTGTGCCGCTAAAGGCTGCACCATTTGTAATGGGGGAAGGATATAAGTATAATGGAGGGGTAGAAAAATGACCGCGCCACTCCCTATGGGAGAAAATAAGATATGTAACTATAGTAGGTTAGAAGTTCTCCAACCATCAATCCAGGAGTGTAACCACGCTTCCTTGGGTCATCTCCTCATGGATTACCTCTAGTGTTAATTAGAAATCAGATTCCTTGGGAACGTTTCCAACGGAGACATTTGAGCTAGTTATCTACTTTGCGGTGAGATACAGGCATATAATAAGAACAAACACAAATAGAAAAGTAATGGGTTTATTGAGATTTACATTTTCACGGATACAGCAACGTACATATATAAGTAATGCTTCGGTTCAAACGTACATACAGTCAGAATGATAATTTTCAGAGTGTATCGGAGAATGGTAGGAACATAATGTCTCTTAAAACACTTTTTTCAGTACTATAGCACACGAGTCTAGATTCTGCACTCTAAGAGCTATTTCACGATTGGCCCAACTCCTATGGAGGGTCCGCTGCATTGTCATTATGATTACAAACTAAAATCATTATGCTAACTGATTGTCCAATAATTTTTTTTTCAATATTTTGATGATTAGACATTCATATTCCTATGATAACTTGAAACTTCCTGTGAACCTTTTATAAGACATTGTCTCGTGTTTTTTTATTGCCAAGTATTTTCGCGAAATTCAAAACCGTCTTCCTTGATTAATACCGTAATTCGACCGGTAGCTTTCCACACTTCACATCTGTTGGTCTGTAAAACAAAACGTCTGGAATGCTGCGAAGCATTTATATCGGAAGTATCTTTAGAAGGAAACAATTTTTATTTTTTATATTTTAAATATATCGCATATTACTCACGGTACATATTATCCTTCCCATTACTTAATGACGTCCCGTCATTAGGATTCGCTTTCCCTTGGGTTTTTGAAATATTCGCGATTTATTTACTATTTGTCCTACGTAATTTTAATTGACATTGTGTTATTTTATACTTTTATTTAAGCTTAATCAGGTGTGCTTAAATAAAAATTCTGTATTACTTTTTCTTATTTTATTATATATCCTTTTCTAGTGTTCCTCCACCGGACTAAACGTTTCAAGTTATCATAGGAATATGAATGTTCTAATCATCAAAATATTGAAAATAATTATTGGACGGTCAGTTAGCATACTGATTTTAGTTTTGTGAACATAATAACAAAGTAGCGGGCCCTCCACAGGAGTTGGGCCAATCGTGAAATAGCCCTTAGAGCGCAGAATCTAGACTCATGTGATACAGTACTGAAAAAGTGTTTTTAAGAGACATTATGTTTCCTACCATTCTGTGATACACTCTGAAAAATTATCATTCTGACTGTATGTACGTTTGAACCGAAGCATTACTTATATATGTACGTTGCTGTATACCTGAAAATGTAAGTCTCAATAACCCATTACTTTTCTATTTGTTTTTGATCTTATTATATGCCTGTATCTCACCGCCAAGTAGATAACTAGCTCAAATGTCTCCATTGGAAACGTTCCCAAGGAATCTGATTTCTAATTAAACACTAGAGGTATCCATGAGGAGATGACCCAAGGAAGCGTGGTTACACTCCTGGATTGATGGTTGGAGAACTTCTAACCTACTATAGTTACATATCTTATTTCTTCTCCCATAGGGAGTGGCGCGTCATTTTTTCTACCCCTCCGTTATACTCATCTCCTTCCCCCATTACAAATTTTGCAGCCTTTAGCGGCACAAGTTTATATCAACTTAGCGACTTAAAGTAAACCTAAGCGGTACAAGTGGAGCAATTCCATAACGGCGCAGTTGGCGCGATCCTTAATAATACAGCTTAAATCCTTAATGGTACAAGTGGCACGGTCATAAGTGGTACAGGGCCGACAACCACACAAAATTCCCCGGTACAAGTGGCGCGGCCTGTTAGCTTAATGATTCCTAAAGAAAATCCCTAATACCAGTAAGAATAAAACCACCGAATAGTCTAAAAAGCTCATCATCGGAGAGCGCAGGAGAATTAGATTATACGATATCTCCGAGAACCCAATTTTGCATAAATTTGATCGTGGGCTGTTTTCTGTTTTCGGTACTACTTATTTGTGTGAGAAGACCTTCTTCAAACTGAAGTACATAAAAAATATTTACAGATCTAAATTAACTGATGAGCATCTTAAATCTCTTTTAATAATTGGCACAAGTAAAATTAGTCCACAACCACAAACTATTGTCAGTGGAAAATCTCAATTACATAAATCTCATTAGTATTTCACATGTCATTATGCTTGTTAAAAGTTATGTTTTTATTTAAAATATATAAAAGGTTAGTTGGATTCATTTCAATAATTTGTTCGTTATTATATACTGAAGTTAAATTTTCTGCATATTATACACGTCTATACTCATTAAAATTCTCGTGTTTCTTTATCCAACTTATGCCAAAAAACAATAAGAGTAAGCCTACAACAATGTTATGAGTAGTTAGCCCCTGACCATATCGTGGTAGATGTCATATTAATAATTATTCAACATAAAATTAGAATACTTCTGTAAATTAAATCTTATTTGCTATAAGATCATAAGATCATATAACAAAACTCCAGGAA
Organism: Artemia sinica; assembly: GCA_027921565.1. Classification (NCBI taxonomy): domain Eukaryota; kingdom Metazoa; phylum Arthropoda; class Branchiopoda; order Anostraca; family Artemiidae; genus Artemia; species Artemia sinica. Next base: position 17,161,845 of record CM051264.1, on the reverse strand, counting down.
TAACTCAGCCCCCTGAGCCGAGGGGCATATAAGGATTTTTATAGAAGGGATGGTAGCATACGCTTTGGAGGGGGCTTATTCGATTGTAAATCGGAATTTTTAGCGCCCTTTTCACGAAGTTAAATTTTCTGCATATTATAAATGTCTATACTCATTAAAATTCTTGTGTTTCTTTATCCAACTTATGCCAAAAAACAATAACAGTAAGCCTACAACAATGTTATGAGTAGTTAGCCCCTGACCATATCGATGTAGACGTCATATTAATGATTATTCAACATAAAATTAGAATACTTCAGTAAATTAAATTTTATTTGCTACAATATGTTCTCTAAAAGGAGTTTTCAAGTATACTAGCTTTCCACGGGCCGGACAAAATCTGTCCGCGGAACTGATGTGAATCTCAGGCCGTAGTTTGGAGACCACATCTTTTCTTCACTTCTCCCATGAAACCCATGTCCAACATTCGATCAGCTTCATCAAGAACCAAAAATTTACCTGCCGAAAAGTTTGAATACTCCACGAGTCATAAAATCTATCAATCGACCAGGCGTGCCAACCAGGGTATTACAGCCAACCTATAAAACATACCAGCTTAAAAATTGTAGATTTCAATTCTTGTGGATTTCTGAATCGCCCCCTCCCCAGTGATTTTGAAGAAAAAAAAAAAAACTTGTTATTGTATCTTCATAAAAGAAATCTTTCCCAAATTGGCACCGCAGTTTAAAGTTTTTTGTTTTTTTAAGCACTGACAACGACGTAGAGAAAGTTTTTTGCCAAAATATATGCTTGGTCTTTTCGCTTTATTCGAGGAGCTGAAAGTCAGCCTCGTTGGGTTTGGTCTTTTTCTTAATACTTTTGAAAAAAAATTCTAGTTTAGGGGCTTTTTGCTGTTTTGGAGAGTAGTTGAGTTAGCTGAATAAATTTCAGCTAACTAAAAACATCCCACGACCTAAAACGTCCCCTGAGAAGATATGGCCGAGCTACTATGTCTACTTTTTTTTCTTACTTTAAGGCTGAAAAGCTTGCTTCCATGACAGGTTTAGACGTATCTAAATTCTAAAACAAACTTTAATTTTCAGCTTTCAAAAGGATTTTCGTTGACCAGTGTTTTCGAAAAATGCAATTCCTTTTATTTCAGTAGAATTTTACCAAGCTTTCCCCCTTGATTTAGATATATTAGATAAACAAATTTAGATATAACTTGTTCCCTAATTAATTTTAAAACTTAAAGCGACAAGTCCTTGGGCCAAGAGGACTAATGTACAAATAATTATTCAAAGGCTTGGTCCTTCCTCTAAAAAAGAGTAGAATTTTGCCACACCTTTTATTACCATTTAAAGTTTTCAATAAAAACCCTCTATTAAGAAACATTAATCCCCAATCTTGGACTAACGATGAAGTACAATAAGCAAAAAACATTACTTTCCCCTCAAAATGCAGCCCAAACAGGGCTAAAAAAAGTACCGAAAAACTGTTTTCCATCCACTTCATAAAGAAAGAGCTATCTTAGAAACCCAGCAGGGAGCTAATTCGATTGGAAATCAAAGTTACAATACCCCTTTCAAAAAGGCCGAAACCTACTGAGGGGAGGAGGGAAACATCCTCCCCTTGGTTCGTTTTCTTCTCTCCAGCTGTCCTATAACTGATATAATATCAAATCAAAATTTGAGATATCTGTTTTGTCTAAAACTTCTATATGTCCAATGAATTTGTTCTCGGGGTTAATATCCACCCCTTAGGTCCTTTTTTTAACACTTATCTTACCCTAGTCGGATAAGCTCAACCGCCATAAACAAGAAATGAAGAATCAAATACAAATATGAAAAATAAAATAACAATCAGACAAACTAACAATCATAATTTTAATAAGACAACAAAATATTACAAGTAAAATAAGAGGAAGAGAGAGAGAGAGAGAGAGGAGAGAGAGAGGAGAGAGAGAGAGAGAGAGAGAGAGAGAGTTGCATATAAAAGTTTTTTTGCATGCAACATATTTAGTTGGAGATTTTTGTCTTCCTTTTTTCGTCGATGGGGAAGCTTCCAGACACACACTCAGGCAGTTTTAGTATTTTTTAATAATTCGGGCATTTTTAATATAATTTTGATATTTACGCATTTGTGTATTTTCTAGTATTGGCACTAAACATTTTTAGTACAGTAGGCAATTTTTAATATATTTAGTGTTCTAGGTATTTTTAGTATATCCTGGTGTTTCAGACATTTTTAGTATGTTTCTAGTATTTCAGATATTTTTAGTATATTACAGTATTTCGGGCATTTTTGTGAAGTTTTTAGTATAGACACAATACATTTTTACAATATTTCAGTATTTTACGCATTTTTTCATTTCCTCAATAATTATCCAATGTAATTATTATCATATGATTGTTATAATATTTTTCTTTGTAGTTATTAGCAAGATTTTTCAACTTAAGTTTTTCCTGGAGCTTATCTGGATTCCACCAAATTCCTGTTTTTTTTATTATTATTATACACTATTCCATTTAACTAGAATATGTAAATATTATTATTGTCAGTCACTACAATTTTTGCCTGTAATTACAAGCTGGAAAGTTTTCCAAAGCCACTCTGGGCACAAGCCATTTAGTTATTCTATGGAAAAATTATTTTTAATAATTAATAACATTCTATATATAATTATAATAATTTATAATATCTACTGTAATCCCTATTCAATTTAATTTATTAAAAAATTTAATCAGCTTGTAGTGTTTCTCGAGTCAATCTGGGTACAAGCAATTAAGTTCCCTTTTTTATTAGTTATTCGCCTCTTCTCCCCCCCCTATTCAAGTATTATCTTAATAATTATTTTAATATTCTATATAGTTATAAAGTTATTCTAATCCCTTTTCTAATTAACTTGTATAATAGCTTTTTTTATCAAACCTAGTTTTTTTCCGGATTTAGCCTGGGCACAAGCCATGACGTTTTTTCTTTTTGATTTTTTCCTTTTTCATTTAATTATTGTATGCGATTAAATATTGCTAACCATTATTCTAAATAATTATACAAGCATACAATTATTTAATTCTTTTTTTCAATGTAATTATTCACATACATTTATCGAAGAAACCGTTTTTCACTAACCGGTTCTTTTCGGGGTTTTTCAGGAGCTGGCCCGGGCAAAAGCCACCAAATCCCTTTCTTATTAGTCTTTCGGATTTCTATATAAACATTATTTGACATTAATTAATGTTCTATAAAATTACCATAATTTAAGCAGTTATTCAAACTCCTTTCCTATTTAATTGTTACATAGTTTCATGAACTTACGGTTTTTTCCAGAGCCGGTCTGTGCGCATGCTATCAAGTCCCTTTTCTTCATAATGACTGGAATTGCCCACTTTCTGAACAGGTGTAGGTTGGGTATATCCAGATTTCTTAATATTGTCTAATATCATTGAACGCAGTCCGGCAGCATCAAAAAAAATCAATTCCACCAGGAAGGTCTTCGCCTGTTACCTATAAAAATCCAAAACAAAGGAAGATTAATAATTTAACTTACAATATAACAATATTCTAGACATCTACACAATATTCATTACATCTAGAGTTACTCATTTAGAATCTTGTCATCAGTAACATCCCACGGCCTAAAAAGTCCCTGAGAAGATATTGCCGAGCTACTATGTCTACTTTTTTCTTACTTCTAAGGCTTAAATGCTTGCTATCAAGAGAGGTTTAGACGTACCTAAATTCTGACAAAAACCTTAATTTTCAGATTTCAAAGTCCTTTTTCGTTGACTAATGTTTTTGAAAAATGCAATTCCTTTTATTTCAGTAGAATTTTATGCCATACCAGGCTTTTTCATAGATTTAATTAGATAAACAGATTTAGATAAATCTTTAGAACCTTAGAAATTGGGATTCAGCAAAGGTATATGGCACAAAACACAGCATTTCACCAAGGTCAACTACTTTCCATGGTGGCAAAAAGCCCTAAACTAGAATTTTACAGTATACATTTTTTTCAATTTCTTATTTTTTGCCGAAAAAAAAAACATTTCAAGTTAACAAGAAAAAAACATTTAGAACTAACTTCACAATGCACCAAAGGAACAGCATCAAAAGCGGGGTCCGGCTTATTCCCTCCGGAAAATTCCGCCCACATTTATAAATTGAGCAGCCACAAAGGAAGTATCACAAATAATAACCATGGAGAGAAAAAGAAATTTTGGAACAATCTACATATAATCCAAATATAGGCAAACATGTGGAGTAAAATATTCTTTAGTATTTGTTTTTACATTTAATTATTTCTTTTTTCCTGTTTCTGTAAGACTTTTTCCATAATTAATTTGAAACTTAAAGTGGCAAGTCCTTGGGCCAAGGGGACTAATGTACAAATAATTATTCAAAGGGTGGTCCTTCCTCTAACAAAGAGTAGAATTTTGTTTTGATTACCTTTAAAGTTCAATAAAAACCTTGTACTAAGAAGACCTAAGTCCAAATCTTGGACTAACGATGAAGTACAATAAAGCAAAAACGTTACTTCCCCTCAAAATGCAGCCAAAAATGGCCAAAAAGCACCAAAAAACAGTTTTCCACCCACTTCAAGTAGAAAGAGCTATCTTAGAAACTCAGCAGGGACCTAATTCGACTGGAAATCCAAAGTTACAATGCCCCTTTCATAAAGGCCGAAACTAATGGGGGGGATCACCCTCCCCCTCGGTTCGTTTTCTGCTCTCCAGCCGTAATATAACTGATATGATATCAAATCAAAATTTTGAGATATTTGTTTTGTCTAAAACTTCGATATGTCCAATGAACTTGTTCTCGGGGTTAATATAACCTCCTTGTGTCCCTTTTTAACCCTATCTTACCCTGCTCGGATAGCTCAACCCTCATAAACAAGAAATGAAGAATAAAATACAAATATGAAAATAAAATAACAATCAGAAAACTTACGTTCATAATTTTAATAAGACAGCAAATATTACAAGTAAAAAAAGAGAAAGATTTTTTTTTTTTGAGAGAGAGAGAGAGAGAGAGAGAGAGAGAGAGAGAGAGAGAGAGAGAGTTGCATATATAAATTTTTTTTGCATGCAACATATTTAGTTGGAGGTTTTCTTCCTTTTTTCGTTGATGGGAGGCTTCCGACGCTTTCAGACCATCGCCAGGCATGCATTCAATATTTTATTTCGGAGCGGGGCAGGCATTTGTGAATGGACATAATTCCAAAAAAATATGAAATAAAATATTGCAAAAAACTAAAGAAATGTCGGTATTCTGGGCAACCAATAACATGATTCACCTTCCCATTCAAAGTCCCTGATGAACTACTAATATGTCAAATGATTATTTTTGTTTTATTAATAAACCATCTATAGATGAGGCAAACAATCAGAAATTGTGCCATAAGGCTATTAGCTGTAAGGCTCCAATGTGTTTAATTTTTTTTTTAATATGAAAGAGGGATCAAGGCGGTTACCCCCCCCCCCCACGGAAGCAACCCCCGGTAAATATACCTCCGGAAAATACCCCCGTGGAAAATATGGCTTTCCAAATTTGAGAATTTTATTTGATTTTTTTTTTACTCAAGTTTACGCGGTGTAAAACTCAAGAACCAACCGGTTTCTTATTAGTCTTTATCATCTTACGCGCTAGACAAGACAAAGACAAGTGACAGAATGTTTGAGAGATATATAATTTGGGCTATATATTTGCAAATTAGGGGAGGAGGTAAAGTATTTGGACAGTTTGGAGTCAGAAAAACAATTCTTTCTTCATAATATGCAGAATAATTGTGCCTAACATGTTTTGCTTGCAGACCCGCTATACTTCATCCCCCCCCAAATGTGCAAATCTATAGCCCAAATTTGTTTCTGAAGTAACGAGAAAAAAAACTAACGAACGAAAAAAAAACGGTTTGTTCTCGAGTTTTACACAGCGTAAACTTGAGTGAGTGGCGCAAAATACATAAGAGTAGTTATCTAGGTACCATTTCTACTGCCTGTATAGCAATTCCTATGTTATTTGCGTACGGCACGTTCCATGGTAGCTTTCCAGGGCATAGTCTACAGCCAGCGGTTATTTGGCAGTGTAATAATGTGGTCAAACAGGTTTTTTTCTGTTTTTGTTGTCAATTGCACAATGAATGTACGTCATGAGTTCACATACACATTCTTAAAAACTACACGTGATTAAACATGTCATGAAACTATGTGCTATTTGCTTATGTCCTGTTGGTACCATTCCAAACGAGTGGGGATTCCCCGCCTGTTCCTAAACATTGCAAAAAGATAACAGTATGAACGGGGATTCCCCGCACACATTTGTTTCAACTCCAAGTTTTTTTTTTCAACCAGAGTGGTTTTTTTTCGAGCTGACACCTGTTTTTTTAGGCACCCAAACAGAGAACTGCTTAACAATTCGTCATTGAAACCCCGTATAAAATGTTCATGCTTTGGAATTTAGTTTTCATTATGTATTAGCATATCGAGCATAGTACACTGGATTTTATTAACTCTGAAAACAATGGATATTTCTATTTTCAATGTGAGTACACTTTCATTCTTTATTTCCAAAAAAAATCGTTTTACTAGTAAATTCAAATTTCAGGGGGACTTAGCCCCCCTCCCCTCCAACAATACAAAATCTTAAAATATAATGAGTATATTCGATAGAAAGCGCTAAGCATGCTTTTTTCTATTATGTAAAACAAAAAACTCCCTTTTCCATTGCTCTGTTAGGAGCATAATTCTGTAGTTTTAGTTCTTTTTCGTTCAAAAGAATCCTTTTCCAATCGCGCGTTTAAAATGTACTGTCTTCTTCCGCTCTAAATAAAACCATCTGTGTTTAACATGTTACCAAAGAGAGGATGATTTCAAGACAACATTTGGCATGCGTCTTATCGGGATTAAGAAAACAAAAAGATGAATATGTACGATTCAAGATTCATTGACAAAAGAGTTTGTTCTTTCACCAAATTAGACAGATATTTTTCAATTGTATTTGATGAAAGCAAATGGATTTCACAGATGATTAAGAGGCTTTTATAAAAAAATATGACAGGGAAGAGAGCAATGAATCAATTCTAACACGGTTTTTCTTTACTTGGTACCCGTTTAAAAAAAAATCGTTTTACTAGTAAATTCAAATTTTCAGGGGGACTTAGCCCCCCTCCCCTCCAACAATACAAAACTTTAAAATATAATGAGTATATTCGATAGAAAGCGCCAAGTATGCTTTTTTCTATTATGTAAAACAAAAAACTCCCTTTTCCATTGCTTTGTTAGGAGCATAATTCTGTAGTTTTAGTTCTTTTTCGTTCAAAAGAATCCTTTTCCAATCGCGCGTTTAAAATGTACTGTCTTCTTCCGCTCTAAATAAAACCATCTGTGTTTAACATGTTACCAAAGAGGGGGTGATTTCAAGACAACATTTGGCATTCGTCTTATCGGGATTAAGAAAACAAAAAAAGATGGATATGTGCGATTCAAGACTCATTGACAAAAGAGTTTGTTTTTTGACCAAATTAGACAGATATTTTTCAATTGTATTTGATGAAAGCAAATGGATTTCACAGATGATTAAGAGGCTTTTATAAAAATATATTACAGGGAAGAGGGCAATGAATCAATTCTAAACACGGTTTTTTCTTTACTTGGTACCCGTTACAAAAAAAAAAAAAAAAAAACGAAATTTTTGTGTTAAATAATTAATTCTTGTATCTTTAAAAGAGCTTTACGGAGTTTGAGAGAAGGCTCTGTTCCCAGATTCTGTGTGGTTAGAGGAGGATTCTTTGTGCAGACTAATTTTTTCTTCTGTAAAAGGGAATTGTTTTTTTCCATGCTAAATTTTCCTTCTTTTTAAGGTGGAGGAAGATTCTTGCAATTACCCCCCTCCAGAAAAGAAACAAAGATGGTGTGATAACACACTGATGCAAGCTACTGGGCAATCCATTACAAGTTCGCTGGACCAGCCAGGAGCCTCTCAAGCCATTGTCAGCTCTGCACAAACCTCTATGCAACCTGGTAGAAAATTCAAGAGAGAATGGATAGATTCTCATAATGCATCAGTCTCATCTAGTCAAGATCGGAGGGTCACCCCCTATCAAGCATTGCCGGGCCCTTCACGATCAATGCAATGCGAGAATGATGAGGCCCCTACAGCTCTCGACATGCAAGCTGCAAATTTAAATGTGAGTTTTCAAATATTATTTCTCGCTAATGATTCTTTTTCCCAAGTCAATTTGAAGGAGTGTGTGTGTGAGCGGTACATGTGCCGCTTATTTTTCTGTATACCCGATAATTCAATA
>CM051264.1:17103561-17151061 GCA_027921565.1 Artemia sinica | reverse complement strand
TTTTATTTTCATTTTTTCAACTGGCAACCAGACTTTTTACCCTGGTCTAAGTGAATTTGACAGCAACTTTTTCAACTGGGTAAAAACTAATTTCGACTTTGGACACGTTTAACGAGAGGGGAAGTGGGTCCACCATTTTATACATTGAACACATGGATCTGAATCTCAGTAGATTTAAAAAAAACTTTATTTTAAGGGGAGCGGGTAGTCGACGAATAAAATGCCACCCAGATTTGTCGGCTACCAAAGGGGTTCAGAGTTTCAATTTTGAAACGGGGCTGCAATGCTTTAAATACGCATTTTTAACAGCAGCCCATAAAAACATTAAAAAATGACTCATCAATGAAAAATCTTGACAGACTTGCTCGTAACGGTGGAGAAAATTTCCCTAAAGTAAATTTTGATTGTTTAGAGGGGGAAGTATCCAGTGTCCTTGAAAGAAATAACCATATTTGAAAAAGCAAATGAAAACCTTGGTTGGGGGTGGTTGTTCTCCAGTATGACACGGAATTTGTAGATGGGGGAAAGAAACCAAAATAAAAAAGGGGTTTTGTATTCAGTTAGGACACCGATGGTGGATAATGTTTAAAAAATTGGGTTTGGGTTATTTACGAGCCTCCCAAAGATGTAAATTCCTATGGTCATTTTTCCCCGTTACAGCAATAAGTCGACTCCTATCCCAAGGCGTTCAGAAAGGGGAACGTCTCTATTGTCCCATGTGCCTTTCCCCATTTAGATCTGAGCGAACATTCTCGGATCACATGGGGCATTGCAAAATTCATGGGAATCAAAGAATTGAAATGCCGGCAGAAAGCAAGATACTTTACACTTTAAAAATTTCCAAAATTCCCTGCTACAAGTTGATAAAGTGTCTTTGGATTGCGAATCAAGACTGGTTGAGGTATCAGACCCGTCAAGGCCAAATATTGTCAAGGAACACAAACTAGTTGCGTATTCCTACGCACATGCCCGTCGCGATTCCAACAATAAAATGCAGTTGGAAGAGTTTTTTGGCTATGGATGAGGAGGGTAGTATGGAAAAGTTATTGGTATCTTTAATAAAAAAACAGCAAACGGCGCAATTTCACGATTGCGTCACACCAACTACCCAATGACATTATCAGATAAGGAACAACTGGCACCAGGAAAGGGGACAATTTGTTGGGTTTGTAGAGGTGTTCTTGCCCCAAAAGACGCAGTCCAGGATCACAATCACCTTATTGACCCCAATTCAACGGGAAAAAGTAACTTTCGGGGGTGGGCTCACATTCATGTAACTAAAAATTAAATAGCAACTCTTTCTTCCGGTTTTTTATACATAACTCTAACTACGATCTGAAGTATGTGCTACCAGCAATGGCACATCTTCAAAGAAATGGAACAGTGGATGATGCATGGGTGATAGACAGCTTTTCCTACAAAATCATTCCTAAATCATCGGAAAAGTTGCTTGTTTTGGAATTTATGTGGAAATTTGTTGAAGCCAGCGTTGAGTACACGAATAAAATTCGCTTTTTAGATTCCTACAGTTTTTTCCACCAAATCATTGAGCGAATTAATTCAAGTGCAGATCAAAACGATGACGGCTGCAACGCTTTCCCCCCTTCTCAAGCAACATTTCCAAATGATTTTATATGATTTGTTGACGGTCAAGGGCATCTATCCTTATGATTATTATTGTTCCCTGTCGAGATTCGCCGAGGAAACTATTCCTTCGATTGAATCGTTTTTACGACAGTCTACATAACCGTAGGTGCACCCCCGATGAATACAGTTTTGCTAAAAAAGTTTGGGCAGAGGGAGGGTGTAAAAATGGGTTTGACTACTGCAAGCTGTATTTTTTCGAGTGATGTGTTAACTTTGTTAGACATTATGTGTAAAAAATACGGACAAAATCTATGGGGAATTTAATCTTGATTTGGGCTATTATTTTTCATCTCCTCATCTGGTGATGGACCTCATCCTAAAAATTAGTGGGAAAAAATCGGGCTAATCACAGACATTGATCAGCATCTGTTCATCGAAAGGTCAATGAGGGGGGTGGATTTGTTTTTCACGGGGATCGTATCTTAGAAACTGATCCAACTGGAGAGAAGACGGGGACAAAATCGGATGCAGTTTTCCTTGATATGAATTCTCTCTACCCCTCGGCCATGTCCCATTATGCGCTACCTTGCGGTGACTATAAATGGCTCAATGACCTCAAGCTCCCATTTCCCCAACATTGACAACAGTGTTGAGGAGAATGGACCGGTTGGATGGTTTTTTGAAATTGATGGGGAGATACCAGTTGAGCTTCACGATTCAGTAAAGGATTTCGTTTTCCCGTGCATCAATAGACCTGTGACTAGGGACTCTTTGAGCCCCCGCAATAGGCGTTTAGTCGAGGAGGACGGATTGCATTGGTCACCTTCAAAACAAAAACTTATTGCTAACCTTCTGCCGGAAAAAAAAAATATTGTTGTACATCATGTGGCTTTAAAATGGATGTGCAACAACGGTTTCAACGTCACAAAGGTTCACAGAGCGCTCGCTCCAGTTTAGCCAAAAACCATATCTAAAAACTTTGTTGACACCTTTGTCAAGAAACGTTCTGAGGCGCATTCGAAAGCCGAAAAAGAAATTTATAAACCCATTTTGAATTCGGCTTTCGGCAAAATGTGTGAGAGTGTTCGCAATAGGAATCGTTGTGACGTCGTGACCGATCCCAAACAATGTGCTCGAATTATTGCCGATCCAAATTACACTTCCTTCACAATCATTGGCCCGGACATGGTACTATTGAATAGGAAAAAAGACGCATAGTCCTGAATAAAAATATTGCTGCAGGCAGTGCGACTTGGAGATCTCTAAAAAGCTCATGTTGGAATTCTACTACAATGTGGCTAGGGTACAGTGGCCGGAGAAGGGGCAAGTAGAGGTCTGCTACGGGGACACAGATTCTCTACTGTTAAAAGTAAAAAACCCCAAATCTAATTGATGATTTGGCGCACGGTGAAATTATCAGCTCACGGATGGACTACACCTATTGGAGTGGGCTATACCCAGAGCTAGTGAAACGTGGGCGCCAAATCAGCTTTTATTTTTTAAATCTGAAACGGGAAGCGACATGATTTCCAGTGGTGTGTTTGTAAGTCCGAAGGTGTACTTTATACAGACACACGACGAGGAAATCAAGAAAACGTTGCAAAGGAGTACCCACGCGCTATGTGGATAAGAATTTCAACATGGACATCTATAGGAATTGTATTGTTGAAAATACAATTCCACGAGCCAAATTGTTGGCAATTCGTTCTCTCAACTACAGGAACTTTACTGTAAATGTAGATAAAATTGCCATGAGTACCATCTCCGACAAGGTCTATGTTTGTCAAGACGGTGTGACTACCCTCCCCCTTGGGCACTATTTAACTTCAGACCGGGCCGAATGTGTTATCCATAGGGAAAGTCTCGGTTTGAATAAAGTCCAGTAATTTTTTTTCCTAAAACCTTTGGGGGGAGGGCCTCGCGGCCTTTGGGGGGGGGGGGGGGGGGGCGCACCGCCAGCCACTACCAAAGTTATCTTTTTTCTGGACTTAGAGCAGATTTTTTGTGCTTTTGTACATGTTGCATTAAAAAAAAGTGATATTATTTTAAGTGCTTTATTCCAATAAATGTTGTATTTTTTCTATAAACAAAAACAAAAGTGTATTTATTTAAGTGTTTTTCTCTATGCCCATGTAAATGTTGTATTTTTTATTATAAATAAATTTTTAAAAAAAGTGTATTTTTTTCATGTTTAATGTGCTTTTTTTTCAATGTAGTATTTTTTAAGTATTGTTACTTTTTTATGCATATAATAAAAGAAAATATGATTCATTTATTCGTCTTCTTCTTCTTCATATTATTCTTGAACGGAGAAGTAGGGAAATTATTTAGTCATTAGATAAACACAGATGGTTTATTTAGAGCGGAAGAAGACAGTACATTTTAAACGCTTGATTGGAAAAGGATTCTTTTGAACGAAAAAGAACTAAAACTACAGAATTATGCTCCTAACAGAGCAATGGAAAAGGGAGTTTTTTGTTTTACATAATAGAAAAAAGCATACTTAGCGCTTTCTATCGAATATATTCATTATATTTTAAAGTTTTGTATTGTTGGAGGGGAGGGGGGCTAAGTCCCCCTGAAATTTGAATTTACTAGTAAAACGATTTTTTTTTAACGGGTACCAAGTAAAGAAAAACAGTGTTAGAATTGATTCATTGCCCTCTTCCCTGTCATATATTTTTTATAAAAGCCTCTTAATCATCTGTGAAATCCATTTGCTTTCATCAAAATACAATTGAAAAATATCTATCTAATTTGGTCAAAAAAACAAACTCTTTTGTCAATGAGTCTTGAATCGCACATATCCATCTTTTTTGTTTTCTTAATCCCGATAAGACGCATGCCAAATGTTGTCTTGAAATCATCCTCTCTTTGGTAACATGTTAAACACAGATGGTTTTATTTAGAGCGGAAGAAGGACAGTACATTTTAAACGCGTGATTGGAAAAGGATTCTTTTGAACGAAAAAGAACTAAAACTACAGAATTATGCTCCTAACAGAGCAATAGAAAAGGGAGTTTTTTGTTTTACATAATAGAAAAAAGCATACTTAGCGCTTTCTATCGAATATACTCATTATATTTTAATATTTTGTATTGTTGGAGGGGAGGGGGGCTAAGTCCCCCCTGAAATCTGAATTTACTAGTAAAATGATTTTTTTTTTTCTTTTTTTTTGGAAATAAAGAATGAAAGTCTACTCACATTGAAAATAGAAATATCCATTGTTTCAGAGTTAATAAAATCCAGTGTACTATGCTCGATATGCTAATACATAATGAAAACTAAATTCCAAAGCATGAACATTTTATACGGGGTTTCAATGACGAATTGTTAAGCAGTTCTCTGATTGGCTGCCTAAAAAACAGGTGTCAGCTCGAAAAAAAACCCACTCTGGTTGAAAAAAAAACTTGGAGTTGAAACAAATGTTGTGCGGGGAATCCCCCGTTCATACTGTTATCTTTTTTGCAATGTTTAGGAACAGGCGGGGAATCCCCACTCGTTTGGAATGGTACCAACAGGACATAAGCAAATAGCACGTAGTTTCATGACATGTTTAATCACGTGTAGTCTTAAGAATGTGTATGTGAACTCATGATGTACATTCATTGTGCAATTGATAACAAAAACAGAAAAAAAAAACCTGTTTGACCACATTATACACTGCCAAATAACCGCTGGCTGTAGACTATGCCCTGGAAAGCTACCATGGAACGTGCCGTACGCAAATTACATAGGAATTGCTATACAGGCAGCAGAAATGGTACCTAGATAACTACTAATAAGTACCAAAATTCCTTCCCTCTAGGGAAACTCAAATAAAATTCTCAAATGTGAAAAGCCTTATTTTCCAAGGGGGATATTTTCCTCAGGGTGTTTATTTTCCACGGGGGGGGGGGGGGTATTTCCGAGGGGGGTAATCACCAGGGGGGGGGGTAAATGCTGCCAGCATGGAAGAGGTAGTATAAACTTTGGAGGGGGCTCATTCGATTGGAAATCGGAAGTTCTAGTGCCTTCTTAAGAGTCAAAAGTGATCGGAGGGCAACTAGCCCCCCGCCCTTTTTTCCCTAATGCATCCAATGAAAATTTTGAGATTGCCATTTTGTTAAAAATAGTTCAAAGGTCAGATAACGGAAAACTCCGGGGTCAACACAACCCCCCCCAGGCCCGGAGGCAGGCGTTTGTAAGTTATACCCTGGGTGCATATATTGTTCTTATGGAAGTGGTGCTCGCATAAACTTCAGAGGGGACTTGATTTGATTGGAAACGGAAAGTTCTAGTTCACCACAAGAAAGCAAAACGCTGGGTCGACACTACACCCCAGAGCCCTGGGGAAAGAGTTTTAAGCTACGTCCCGGGGCATATAAGGTTTTATGTAAGGGGCGGTCGTATAAACTTCAGAGGTGGCTCATTTGGTTGGAAACAAAGTTCTAGTTATTTTTTATGAGTCAAAGGTGATCAGAGGGCATCTACCCCCCCCCCCTCTACGCCACACCCTCTTTCTCCCAAATATAGCCAATCAAAATTTAGAGGTAGCTAGCTTGTTTGCAATAGTCCAACGATTATATAACAAATACATCGGGGTCAACATAACCCCCCTGAGCCCGGGGGAAGGGTTGTGATTTATACCCCAGGATATATAAGGTTTTTTTTATGGAAGAAATGATCGTATAAACTCCAGAGGGGACTCAACTGATTAGAAATTGCAAGCTCTAATTCCCCATTTTAAGAGTCAAAGTGACCCAATGGCAACTAGCCCCCTTCCCAACCCTCTTTTCTCCAAATGCATCCAATCAAATTTTCCATATAGCCATTTTAGTTAAAATAGACCACAGATCCTATAACAAAACTCCAGGGATAACACAGTTCCCCAGACCCCGGGGGCAAGTGTGGTACGTTATGACCCGGGGATATATAAGGTTTTTACGGGAGGGATGGTCGTATATAAACTTCGTAGGGGTTCAAGCGATTGTAAATCGGAATTTTATTGCACTTTTCAAGAGTCAAAAGTGATCAGACAGCAACTCTCCTTGTGAAAACAAGAATGTCGTAACTGACACCCATAGTCAAATTGAACTAAAACCATACCAGAGTTATTTTTCACAAGCTTTCTAATGGCGTAGTTCGTTTGTCGCACGATGCCTCCTGGCTGAGTAAATCAACAATCCAACTTTATCGTGGGTGCATGTCTATTACTTTTGTGAAAGCGTAAATTGTCGTAACTGAACGGAGGATCAACCTGGGGTGTTTTGTCGTTTGGGGTGTTTCATATAGCCTTTATTATAGACATCCGAAAAGAAGAACAAGAAAGAATTACTGGAATGCAAATATGAATAATAGGAAGAATATGTCAAGGCAAAGGCTGGCATTTGTTGAAGCACTAAGCTATTTCGACTCTCCGAGGTTAGTATTTTATGATGAAGCAGAAGGTGACACTAATTCTGCTGCTGAGATAGAAGCATTTATTAGTATAAGAAATGACATGGAGGCTGAAACCTCAGTACAAAAGAGAAAGAAAGTAAAAAAGCAAAAAACAGACCCATTACAGTGGGTTCACAGCAAAAGGCTATAAGCAAAAGAATGACATTTGTTGATCCACAATCAAAGAGAGTTTTTGGTAGAGAAAGGAAAGTGAAGGAAAGGTCGTTTTAGCAGCTCATGCAAGTTCTTATGTAAATTCCTGATCGGTGATAATGTGAGGAAAAGAAACTTTTGAGAAATTCTGGAAACTCAATGCACAAGAGAAGAAAATGTTCTGCTTGAAAACTGTTGAAGTTTGATAAAAAGAAACGGAACGCAAAGGTAGAAAAACTCGTAGAAAAGTTTTTGGGAGACACTATTTCACAGGAAAGGTATTACAAGAAGAGTTTGTGAAACTTTTTTCTGAAAACTTTTGATATTTCCGAACAACAAAAATACTATTCTCAGAGGGATAGTAGGACAACTGGTACAGGCACACCTCAACGAAATGTAGTTAAGACTCTCTGCAACAAACAAAGGAAGAAGATGCTAACGTTTGTCACGTCGTAGAACACAGTGGTGTTGGCCTGATGGTTGAAAGAATTCTATCTAACTATCCTGACGTTTCTGACATTATCACTTGGTAGGATTCATGTCGGATTCACATAACCGAAATTCAGTCATGAGCTTCGCTATGCAAGATTTACTTCGTAAATACCCTAGACTGTTGAAAGTAACCATGAAATACTGTTAACCAGGTCATTCGAGCGTACAGAAAAAAAAAATCCAAAATGAGCAGTCAGTCTACAAGTTCATGTCTCCCTCTAAATGTGGAGTACTCCAAGAGTGTTTTTGCAAGCACGAATCGAGACAACAACCACCCATCCACTGAAGTAGAGACAGCATGCCAAGAAGAAGCTGTAGCCACCTTCCCACCATCGAAAAAACTAAGAAGGGGAAAAGGCAATCAGTAAAGACCAAATCAATTGCCTTGTTGGTTTTTCTTTTTTTTTTTACCAAGTAATTGAAATTCACGAAGTTGTGTTATAATGACTTTGTATTAAATTCAGTTTAAAAGGTCAAAGTAGTTCAAACACGTAGGAACACCACGTCTGAGCTCTAAAATAAGCTTGGCTATTCCTGAGGAAACGTCGATGAAAAATTGTCATAACAAAGTGAAAAAGGAGCCAAGCGCTGTCCTACACTTTTATCGTAACTACCATCCAACAGAGCCAATATTCTACCAACAAGTCTCTTATCAGCGGCTTTAAATTGGCGCTTCATTCGTTTTTTACATCTATCATACGTTCAGCTCCACAAAAACTGACTTTCTCAATAGCGTTTTTCTCGGAATTTCAAAAAGGGCGGATACGAGATTCTTGCTTTCACAAGACGAGGTAGCCCCCCTCCCCAACGCCCTTTTTTCCCCTAATCCATCTGATAAAAATTTGAGTGATTTGTTAAAAATAGTTCAAAAATCAGATAACAAAAGCTACGGGATCGATACCCCCCCCCCAAAGATTCCAAAAGCTAGTATTTTCAGTTATGCCCCGGGGGCGTATAAGGTTTTTATGGAAGAGGTGGGCGTATAAACTTCGGAGGGGACTCAAATGATTAACAATTCTAAGTTCTAGTTCCCCTTTCAAGAGTCAAACGGGATCCGAGGGCAACAACTAGCCCCCCCCCACTAACACTCTTTACCCCAAATGCGCCCAATCGAATTTTTTACGTACCCATTTGGTTCAAAATAGACCAAAGATATATATAACAAAAACTCCAGGAATAAACCAGCCCCCCTGAGCCCAGGGGCATATAAGGATTTTTATAGAAGGGATGGTAGCATACGCTTTGGAGGGGGCTTATTCGATTGTAAATCGGAGATTTTAGCGCCCTTTTTACGAGTCAAAAGTGATCGAAGGACAACTAGATCCCTCCCCCCCCCAGTGACCTTTTCCCCCAAATGCATCTATTCAAAATTTTGATGATAGTCATTTTGTTCAAAATAATTATAACACAAACTCCGGGGTCAACACAACCCCCCCCCGAGCCAGGGGGCCAAGGTTGTAAGTTATGCCCCGGGGGTATATAAGATTTTTATGCGAGGATTTTCAAAATAGTTCAAAGATCGAGAAGCCCAACCCCCATTCCCACTCAAAAAAACTTTTTGACGATATTTTATTCAAAAACTTAAGGAAGCTGACCCTTGGCAGTCCCTGCTTGGTCCCCCACCTCCCTCCAAAAAAAGAAACTTAACGAAATTCTATTCCAATAAACATACAAACTCACCCCTGACTCTCCATTACCCGATCCCCCCCCCCCAAAAAAAAAAATAGAAGCTATTAACGGTATTTTATTCCTAAACTTATGGGAGCTGACGCCTGGTCCTCCATAACCTGATAGCCCCCCCTCGCCCGAAAAATATCAATGATAAATAATTGGAACTGACCCTGGCCCTCCCTTTATGCCCAGGCACTCCACTCCCCCCCCCCCCCCAAAAAAAAAAAAAAATAATTCCATATTTTATTTCAATAATCATGGAATTCAGCTTAGTTTTATTAGCTCTTTCAAAAAACTGTTCAAGGCACTCAACTGCCCGCTTCTCTGACGGTAAAAGCATAAGGCCTACTGTGTATTTGGCGCTTTACTTAAACGAATTACATTACAAACATTTTCTTTTGTGCTTATTACAACATTGAAAATAAAATGAAAATTGCAGTGAAAGCAGGCCAGGATTTACTAATAGGCCCACTAGGCCCTGCGAGTTTCGGTATCCCCGAAGTAATGGGGATTTCCCCGAAAATCTTGCAAAAACGGAGCAGCGAAAACGCTTGGGCCTAAAATCGTCAAAGCTTTAAATCTGGTACTGAGAGAAACAAAACCTCGAGCTGATGAGCTCTCAGCAGTTAAATATTATTATGTATCAAATATTCAATTTAATTCTATTAGTTCTTGCCAAGACTCTTAATATATTTTTGAAATAAAAATCATTTTGAAATAGAGAATTTTGAAAAAACTTGAAACTTTGGCAATCAAAAACGAACAGAAATTAATTAAAAAAAAAAACTTTCTGACAAAAAAAAAATAATTTCTGTTCGTTTTGAGTTTGAGTTATTGGCAAAAACGCTTGGGCCTAAAATCGTCAAAGCTTTAAATCTGGCCCTGAGATAAACAAAATCTTGAGCTGGTGAGCTTTCAGCAGTTAAATATCATTATGTATCAAATATTCAGTTTAATTCTATTAGTTCCTGCTAAGACTGTTATTTATTTTGAAATAAAAAATCCATTTGAAATGGAGAATTTTGAAAAACTTGAATTTTCGGCAATCAAAAACGGACAGAAATTAATTAAAAAAAAACTTTCCGACAAAAAAATAGTAATTTCTGGTCGTTTTGAGTTTCAGTTATTGTAGGTTTCTATTTCTTCTGATCTTAAGTTAAATATGGCCTTTACTTTTCTTTAAAAAAACTGCTTTTTCGGAAAGTTTTTTTTTTAAATAAATTAGGCGTGCTACGGTAGAACTCTGTAACCAATGCCGTATCCAGGATTTCAGAAAGTAGTTTTATGAAAGGTTGGACATGGTTTTTTGTAAACCAGTCCATAAAATCATAGAACATGTTACCTGACCATGTTGTTTCAATAAATAATGTTACATCTTTGGTTGGAACCTCTTTTTATGAAGGGCAGTATATAGAGCCACAATTTTTATGGCATTTGCATGATCTGTTTTACTCACAACCCCCCTAAAAAAGAGTTTCATGAATTTGTCTCTGTGTATTTGCTTATTCTTGTAATGTGTTCAGCCTAAAGTTTATTTGTTATTATGGTACAATCAATACCCAGGGGTCAAATTATTGTTTATTGTCTATTTGTAATGAAACAAGGCTATGGCTTATTCTTTTTTCTTTAATAAAAATAAATAAATACAGATGTTTTTTTTCTAAATTCAGAAAATGTATTGGCAGATCTTTGAAACCTCATAAATTGAGATTGAGCAAAATTGTTAAGCTGAAAATACTTTTCTTGCACTTTATTTAAGCAAAAGATCTATTTTGCAAGGTTTCACATTTATAAACAAAAAAATAGCCTAGGGTCACCAAATTTCAGCACCCCTCTAGAGAGATGGAGGGGAGGTAGGTACTTCAAAATACTTTCCCATAAAATGTTGTAATCTATAGATCCTTCCCCAAAATTTTCATTTCCCTAACCTAAAAACTTCTAAGATAGCAAAAAGTAGCTTTGTCTAGAATTTTACCTCCAAATTTACTAATAGCACTGAGTAATGTGTTTTATTTTGTCTCTAAGTCAATTAAATAAAAAAAAAAAGTTTTTTTTAATTGAAAGTAAGGAACAATGTTAAAACTTAAAATGAACAGAAATTATTCCGTATATGAAAGGGGCTGTCCCCTCCTCAATGCCTTGCTCTTTAGGCTATTTTTATTTTTATTGTTTAAAAAACAGAGTTGTAAGAAAGTCGAACTTTGGCGTAAAGAGCGAGGCGTTGAGGAGGGGACAGCCCCTTTCATATACAGAATAATTTCTGTTTGTTTTAAGTTTTAACGTCGTTCCTTACTTTCAGTTAAAAAAACTTGTTTTTTTTTAATTTTGAACGTTTGTGAATTAATGCAGGTTTTGATTTTGGCTCACTGTGCATGAATAATTAAAACAAAATTTGAATGAAACAATTTGAAACAATAATTTTACTTTTATTTGGTTAAATGGCTTTCCTGAAACTTGTTTAATTTTATTTACAAATGTTTTTATTAGTAATAAATATACATACCTTACAAATTAACTTACATAACAAACTTCTATATTCATATATTTTTAATACTTATATTAGAGGGTTTGCCCCTTAGTCAATACTTTGCTCTTTAAGCTAAAGTTTGAATTTTGTTCCAATTCTTAAAAATGACCCCTTAATCACAAAGGCTGTTAATTAGAATAAATAGCTCTTATGAAAGTACTAAGAAATCTTTAGCTTAAAAGAGCAAGGTATTGACTAGGGGGTGAACCCAATCATATATGTAATATTTTCTGTTCATTTTAAGTTTTGATGTTGCTCCTTAATTTCAGTTGAAACACTTGTTTTTTTTATTTAATTTCTGATCTTTTTTTAAAAAAAAATGCTGGGAAATCAGCACCCCCTTCATAGCAATGTCCTTTCCCCATGAAAACTTCCTTCATGGAAAGATCCTCCCACATAACCCCGACCCACAACCCCCCCCCCCCCCCCCCGCCCCACTACCAGAAAAAATACCCCTGAAAACGTTTGTATACTTATCATCCTAAAAGACATAGTTATCATATTTTTGACCATGCTGAACAAGATGGCTATCTCAAAATTTTGATTGGGTGACTTTGGGGAAAAAATGAGCATGGGAGGGGGCCTAGTTGCCCTCCATTTTCTTTGGTCCCTTAAAAAGGGCACTAGAACTTTTAATTTCCATTCTAATGAGCCCTCCCACAATATTCTAGGACCACTGGGTTGATACAATTACCCCTGGAAAAAAAGAAGACGCATCCGTGATCTTTCTTCTGGCAAAAAATGCAAAATTCCACATTTTTGTAGATAGGAGCTTGAAACCTCTGCAGTAGGGTTCTCTGATATGCTGAATATGATGGTGTAATTTTCATTAAGGTTCTATAACTTTTATTGGGTCTTTCCCCTTTTTTCAAAAATCAGCCAAATTTTCTCAGGTGCATAACTTTGATGGGTAGGACTTGATGAAACTTATATATATTTGAAATCAGCATTAAAATCTGATTTGTTTGATGTATCTATTGGTATCAAAATTCCATTTTCTAGAGTTTTGGTTACCATTGAGCTGGGTCACTCCTTACTTACAGTTTGTTAGCACAAACTGTTTGATACATGAATTTTTTGGCCTATATATTTACCCAAAGAAGAATGACATCATCACAATAATGAAACATATTATTGGGGGGAGGGGACAATGCCAGAAGAGTAGGTCTAACTAAGATGTTTGAAAATAACATAAATAAAGAATCTAATAGTAGCCAACTAGCCAACTTTAACTTGCTTAGAATGCTTCCTTCTGGAGAGATTAACCACTAAACAAGTACTGAAATAGAGAAGAAGTAGATATCAGTAGAAGTAGATAACATCTTCAGTAAATTTGCAGTGGGCCACATAATTTAGCTAAGATGAAAGTGAGAATGTCATTTGATGCCTTTTTGTATGCTCTTTCATAATTCAAGGATTGCTTCTGGGGCAAGTTGCATCTTGAGCCCCAAAAAGTATTTCATTTTTGTAACCACACAAAGAAGTTATCAACACAAGCCTAGTTAGCCTAAGTTATTGAAAAGTGGTTAAAAACATATCACTAGTTTATAAATAAGTTGTTCAAGTCACATATTCCAAAATACTTACCCATTTTCCTAGGCAAAATTTTGGCTATGACTTCATTCCACTAACTCTATCCCTTTCCAAATTAGCAAAAAAAAACCTATATAGAACTTTAGCCTATTGGAAAATCTTGCAACAAGGCTAACTTGAAATTAATTACTGATTATTTTAAATATCACCTCAATGGCTTTAACAGGTTCATGTAAATTCCCATCTTCCATTTTTAAAGATAATCATATAAGCAATTAGGTAAATTTCTACCAAATCATATTATTGACTTACGCATAAAGTGAATACACCATTCGATGCCTTTTTTTATGCTGATTACGAATATAATAATCATTTCTATTGGAAATGAATTTCAGCCCACACCCCCTATATATGCCATTTCGGGGTATATTTTTACAACCTAACCTAATGTAACCCTGAATTGGCATATATAGGGGGGGGGGGGGCTGAAATTCATTTCCGATAGAAATGATTATTATATTCGTAATCAGCATAAAAAAGGCATCGAGTGGTATATTCACTTTATGCGTAAGTCAATAATATGATTTGGTAGAAATTTACCAGCAATTAATCACAGGCTTTATACCCATAGGCCGAAATTATTGGTGCGTTTTCGATCTCTGGTGGTGTCTCAGTTCTCTGTTATGGTTTGTTTACACATTGCGGAAATCCATGCGGAAATCCGTCCGTATCTGTTCGAACTATGGCTAAAATAACGCTGCGTTTTAAGGCAAAGATTTCAAATTATTGCAACAGCAGGACTTCTGTTCTTACCCTCTTCTGAAACTTGTTGAACAATAGAGAGCCAAATGATACCGTTTTTCTTAGTTTTCTTATAGCCTGGGTACGCAGGATCATAGAAGCTGGGTGTAGCCTTGAATCAAGGTTATAAGATCGTGTACTTTTTGATAATCCGTACTCATGATTTTATTCATTTAAAAATCTTGCCAAGATTCCGTCCTGATTCGACCAAAACGTTGCGGAAAGCTAGAGATTTTTTCTAGCACAAAAACGGACGGAATTTCCGCACGGATTGCTAAATGCGCATGAATTTCCGCAATGTGTAAACGAACCATTAGTCTTATTTGATGTTTTCGTTCGCCGGCGAATCGAGAACAGAGAACTGTGAGCGTTTTTCTTCACAGTTCTCTGTTCTCTGGCGAAAAGCATCCACCAGAGAACTGCCTTCTGAAGTCAGTTCGGTCTCTGTTTAGATAGAAAAAATTCGGTTGCTAGAAAGGAAAATTGTATAAGGAAATAAGTAAGTGTTGCTATTTATTATTTTTGCTTTTATAGCCTATGCTTTAACATAATTAAACAATTAGTTCTTTTTACCGCATGTCTATAACTGTGTTTTAGGTCACTTCATGAGAATTTTACCTAAAGGACTGGAAGTCAGTGGCTGTTCAAAAATATTTAGGCTAATTCAACCATCAGTAAGTTAATGAAAGTTTCCTTATTAGTTGTCATGGTTATTGGTTAAAAGAGCGCAGCCAAGCAGACATTTTAGGGATAATTGGGGATATAGGACCATAATAAAATAGGCTAGGCTAACTAAGTGATAAACACATAATCAATAATAAAGCTATAACAATCAAAAAGTGAACAGAAACTAATTAAAAAAAAACACTTCCAAAAATAGCGGAGATCCATATTAAAACTTAAAACTAGCATAAATTGAATTATATAATAAAAATCTGTCAATTAATATATGCACAGAAATTAATTTGGAAAAAACAGCATTTCCAACCTAGAATAAACGGAAATTGAAATAAAATATCACATCAAACTCAAAAGAACTGATGCTATTATGGATGAATAGATGAATCCTAAAATAAATCCCACAAATTAGAGGATTGTTAAATCCTCTAAAAGCCAGACCGTCATTAACGTTTTCCTGACAATTTTTTTTTGTTTCAAGCAGTGTATTTTTATTTGTCATACCACTTACAACAGCAAAGTGCTAACTGAAATAACAACACTAATCAAGGTTTATAAGAAAAAGAGCTACCACAAGTAAGAGCGGGTCTGTCCCTCCTCTTCTCAAGCCCTCTAAGAGGCTTGACTGTTATTTTTGCACTTTACTGTGTTATCTGTATTTTTTTCGTTGCTATTCATTAAGATTTCTGCCCATTTTAAGTTTGAATTTTTATGTTACTTGTCTGTTATCCAGAACACACTCAAGACAATTACTTTCTTTGATCTGAGTAAACCTGTTGCTCTCTCACATTCAGTTATAATTAGCTTATTCTTTTGTGAAATAAACTACGATGCAGGTGTATTTTAATTAAATATTCAATGTATAGAGGTGGTTAGGTTAGTTTAGGTATTTTATATAATGCATTCTGGGGTGGTCTCCTTTCCATAATTCTTTTGTTGTAGTTTCCATAATTTAATCACTAAAGTACTATATTTCCATTATAATTTAGTATATTTCATTATCTCTAGTATGACACGAACCTCAAAGTCAAATGTATGCAATGGTTTGTTCTTCTAATGCTCGTCTTTTAATATAATACTAAAAAACAGTTTTTTGTAAAAATTGTTTTTTTATATTAAATTTTTTTGTTAATTACAACAGGTTACTATATACAGCCATTTCCTTTCAAATGAGCCATTAAGCAGCTCTCTATTATGATGATTAAATACCTACAATTACGACGTCATTGACCAATCTTGACCATGAAAATGCAGTTTTTTGTAAAAATGATTTTATAATAGAAATAACTTTTTTAATTACAAAAGCTTTTAATCCAATCAATTTCCTTTAAATGAACCATTAAACAGCTCTCTACAGTGTTCCACTGCTTCGCAGCCTGAGGAAAAGAAGAAGAAAAAAAAAACAAAAACAAATGCCGTATATGCAGAATATCCTGGTTGTAGCCACTTTTCTTGATTTTCAAGCCAATATATTTCCCTTGTTGTTCAAGCCAAGCGACTATAAGTTTCCTATACAGGGGTTTTTGAAAAGGCAGGTCTAACAGTGTACTTTGTTTTTGATCTGGTTCTAGTTTTAGTTGTGATCTATTTCATTTTTACTATGGGGTGTGGTCGCCTCTTACTACGTCTCTTGCTAGCTACCGCTGCAACCCGGATTGACGAATTTATTATCGTGTCTTATATATAACTTATTTTTCATAAGTCTACAATGGTGCAATGGTAAGCAAACTAGTGGTTAGGATAGCTGGTATTCATCAAGATTGGTAATAAAAATGCAGTTTTTAGTGGAATTTAAATAAAAAAGTTTTTTAATTTAATTAAATTTTGTCTTCTAGTTAAAAAAACACTAGAACTTTTAATTTCCATTTGAGTGAGCCCTCTTATTCCATTCTAGGACCACTGGGTCGATACAATCACCCCTGGGAAAAGAAAAACAAACAAACAAATAAACACACATCCATGATCTTTTTTCTGGCAAAAAAATGCCAAATTCCACAATTTTCAGATTAATTAAAAAAAAACTTTCCGAAAATAAGTTTGTCAAAGAAAAGTAAAGGCCATTGCCCCAGGGCACACAGTGCCCTGGGGCACTGTGTCGACACTGGAATTTTCGTTATATGCTCTTCGAACTATTTTTAACAAAATAGGTATCTCAAAATGTTTATCGGATGCATCTGGGAGAAAAGGGCGTGGGGGGGGGCTGTTTACCCTTTGATCTTTTGACGCTTAAAAAGTGAACTAGAACTTTCAATTTCAAATCAAATGAGTCCTCTCTGAAGTTTATACGAGCATTCCTTCCATAAGAACCATATATGCCCCAGGGCATGACTTATAACACTTGCCTGTGGGGGGAGTGTCCTGCTCAAACGTATAATTTCCAGAACTTTCAACTACGTTGAACAAAATGGCTATCTGAAAATTTTGATTGCCTGTGTTTGGGGAAATGGTGGGCGTGGAAGGGGGTGTTAGTTGCCTTCCAATCACTTTTGACTATTAAAAAGGGCACTAGCCATTTAAATTTCCAATCCAAAGAGCCCTTCTTGAAGTTTCTACAACAACACTTTCTATAAAAACCTTATATACCCAAGGCATAACTTACAACCCTTGCCCTGAGGGCTCTGGGGGGTTGTCATCCTAAAAGACCTAATTCCATGAATTTTCAACTACGTTGAACAAAATGGCTATCTCAAAAATATTTTTTGGATGTGTTAGGGGAAAAGGGGGGCGTTAGAGGGGGGTTAGTTGCCCTCCAATTACTTTCGACTATTAAAAAGGGCACTAGCCCTTTAAATTTCCAATCGAATGGGTCCTTTTTGAAGTTCCCACGACAAAGCTTTCTATAAAAACCTTATATGCCCCCAGGGTATAACTTACAACCTTTGCCCTGAGGGCTGTGGGGAGTGTCCTCCTCAAAAAGACAATTTCTATCTGGAAATCAACTACGTTAAACAAAATGGCTATCTCAAAATTTTGATTGGATATGTTTGGGGAACTGGTTTGCGTGGAAGGGATGTTAGTTGCCTTCCTATCACTTTTGACCCTCAAAAAGGGCACTAGAACTCTCTATTTCCAATCGAATGAGCCCTTTGAAATTTTATGACGAACCCTTCCACATGAAGTGCCTCTGGGAAACTGAATAAATAAATGAATAATAAAACATTGGAGTCGTATGGCCTTTACTATAGGCAACGCTATAGCGTTGCTACAGTCCGTTACCTCTGATAAGAGCTTGAAACCTCTACAGTAAGGGTTTTCTGATTCGCTGAATCTGATGGTGCAATTTTCATTAAGATTCTATGACGTTTAGGGGTTGTTTCCCTTTTTTGAAAATAATGTAACTTTTCTCAGGCTTGTAAATTTTTATGGATAAGACTAAACTTGACGAAATTTAAATGCATAAAATCCGCGGTAACCCCTTCTTTTGATGTATCTATTGGTATCCAAATTCTGTTTTTTTGAGTATTGGTTACTATTGAGCCGGGTCGCTCTTACTACAGTTCCTTACCATAAACTGTTTGAAAACTTACATAATCCCAATTTAACATTAATGATCCTTTATGTAACATGCCTTAGAAATGCAACTTTCAGAAGCTATTTGCTTGGTATTTGTTTCGCCTTGTGTCACCTGATAAGGAGACATGTTAAGAAAACAATTCTTACTTTAAAATATGTATAATGATCCTAGTTCTTATATTATCCAACGGGAGAACCTTTATCATCAAGTCTTTCCTCTAAAAATCCTTCTTTTTCCAGCTTAAAAGGAAATGTTTCCAAAACCCACGCTGCTGAGATTCAATGCTTAAGTCTTTTTAAATTGCCGCTATAAATTGCCGCCTAATAAGTTCTTTTATAGATAGCGTTCATGCCGGTCTTTAGCGTTCATATTTTGATATTCGCCCTTCGCCACTGCTCTTTAAAAAAAAAGTTTTAAAAAGACCGGCATGAACGCTTTCTATAAAAGAACTTATTAGGCGGCAATTTATAGCGGCAATTTAAAAAGACTTAAGCATTGAATCTCAGCAGCGTGGGTTTTGGAAACATTTCCTTTTAAGCTGGAAAAAGAAGGATTTTTAGAGGAAAGACTTGATGATAAAGGTTCTCCCGTCGCATAATATAAGAACTAGGATCATTATACATATTTTAAAGTAAGAATTGTTTTCCTAACATGTCTCCTTATCGGTGACAAAAGGCTAAACAAATACCATTTGCTTCAAGTTATCTTGAAACAATAGATTATTTTAGTTATAATGGGCAAGATGTCGTTCGTTACTATACTCTAGATTACAGCTACAGCCGCGACCATTATACCATAATCACTCCACACACCCATACACACACCTTTCAGCTAGTATAGGCTAGAGTTCGTTCTTTATTGACACGGAGCCCAAACTGTGACATGGTTTGTTCTTTACTAGGTTTCAGCTATCTCTACAGCTATAATACCAATGAAACTTACATAATCCCCAATTATAATTAACCAGACCGATCCCTTATATAACTTTAGTGTATTAACGAATTTATTATCATGTCTTATATTTAACTTATATCTCATAAGTCTCTGATGATACAACTGAAAGCATATTCACTTGTCACTCGGAAAACCAGGGTTTGATTCCCCGTCAGGGAGAACTTTTGATATATTGAATTTAAAGCATATCTTTCAAATTTAAAATTTAAAAAACTCACGAAGTGGAGTTCCTTCAGGCTTGAGTTCGCTCTTTACTACAAAACCGCTCCACACAACCCAACACACCTTTCAGTTAGTATTATAGGTTAGAGTTCGTTCTATATTGTAAAACTAATTTTAAAATTTTCAGGTATTTTTATCAAATTACTGCTCAGAAATCATAAATATTCTTGCAGTTTGCACTTAAGTTTAATTGCTTCATTTAAAATTTTCAGGAATTATTCTAATTTCAGTTGACAAGTAAGATTTTTTGTTAATAGCCCCAAAAAGTTTACATAACTATAAAATTTACATAACTATAACATAAAATTTTACATAACTACATCTACATGGTTTTTATAATGGAAAAAATTCTATTTTTATTTTCGGATGCAGGATGATAATAAAAGCATTTTCTACTACAGAGCTATAGAAAAATATAGTTTAAACCTTATATGCCCCCAGGGCATAACTTAAAACCCTTGCCCTGATGGTTGTGGGGAAGTGTCCTCCTCAAAAACATATTTTCTATCTGGAAATCAACTACGCTGAACAAAATGGTTATCTCAAAATTTTGATTGAATGTGTTTGGGGGAACGATAGGCGTTGGGGGGGGGGGGTAGTTGCCCTCCAATCACTTTAGACTATTGAAAGGGCACTAGCCTTTGAATTTCCAATCGAATGAGCCTGTTTTGAAGTTTCTACGACAACACCTTCTATAGAAAACCTTATATGTCCCCAGGGCATAGCTTAAAACCCTTGGCCTGAGGGTTGTGGGGGAGTGTCCGCCTCAGAAACATATTTTCTATTTGGAAATCAACTACGCTGAACAAAATGGCTATCTCAAAGATTTTTTGTTAATAGCCCCAAAAAGTTTACATAACTATAAAATTTACATAACTATAACATAAAATTTTACATAACTACATCTACATGGTTTTTATAATGGAAAAAATTCTATTTTTATTTTCGGATGCAGGATGATAATAAAAGCATTTTCTACTACAGAGCTATAGAAAAATATAGTTTTTCGTATAAAAATGATTTTGTTTTTAAAATTATTTTTGTTAATTATAAAAGGTTTTTAAATTCATCGATTTCCTTCAAAATGAGCCATTAAATAGCTCTCTATCTCTCTATGATTTTCCAGTGCCCCTCCAGCTGCACTGAAAAAACGGAAAAAAAAAACCTGCTTTCGATGCAGACTATCGTGGTTTCAGCCACTTTTCTTGATTTTCAAAACCTTTACATATTCATTGTTTTTCAAGCCAAGGGACAGTTTCCTATATAGGAGTATTGTACAATGCGGTTCTAATAATAAACTTCGCTTTTTATCTGTTTCTAATTTTAGGAGTTATGGGCTATTTTATTTTTTACTAAGGGGCGTGATCGTCTCTTACTAGGTTGGTAGCTACCGCTGCAACCCGGATTCCTATACCACGAACCAAATGGTGTATTTATATTGGAAGTTGCCACAGTACAGTGTAGAAAGAACTATTCTTCGGCACTGAAGGATTCGAGTTCAATGCATTCTGTGGTAAAGATTGGTCTTAATAGTAATCAAGGACACAAATTAAAAATTTTTATTTCTGTTACTATTGGCTAGAATTTGTTCCTTACTATAATTAATTAAAAAAAAACTTTTTCCACAAAACAAGTTTTTCAAAGAAAAGTAAAGAACTCCATCAAACAAAAAATGAGAAAAAATAAAATCAAATAATCTACCAAGCTCGAAACTGCCACAAATCAGCATCGATAAATAAATGAAACCCAAAACGAACATAAATTAAAATAAATAACCGAGTCAAACTCAAAAAGAGCAGAAATTAACATAAGTTTGGCGCAAAACCCCTATGCCTTGAATAAAATTTGCACTTTACGGAAAAAATACAAATTAATATGCATTTTCAGTTTAATATACGTATACTGATATTTAGTAATCAAAATGTTAAAATTATTTGATTTATTAAAGTTATAAAAGTAAAAACATTTATATTTTTTCAGTAAAGTGCAAATTTTATTCAGGCCTTGAGAAGGCATAGGGGTTTTGCGCCCAACTTATGTTAATTTCTGCTCGTTTTGAGTTTGACTCGGTTATTTATTTAAATTTCTGTTCGTTTTGGGTTTCATTTATTTATCGATGCTGATTTGTGGTAGTTTCGAGCTTGGTAGATTATTTGATTTTATTTTTGCTCAATTTTTGTTTGATGGAGTTCTTTACTTTTCTTTGAAAAACTTATTTTGTGAATTTTTTTTTTTAATTAATTTCTGTTCGTTTTATATGGCATAGTCTTCTCAAGGAACAAGAAATTAACACTTTAAATATTTTCGTTTTTTAAGACTTCTTAGTTTGGCCTGCTATTTGTATGCTGGAGAAAAAATTTCAGCAATTTTTAAACAACACACACCATTTTTAAAAATCTGGACAGAAATAGTACCGTTTAACTTAGTTTCATACCTCCTCTAGTTGACATGAGATGGAAAACTTGATACCATTCGCAAAAAAAATCTGTTTACTTTCTTTGATAGCTTTGATACACTTACACTATTTTGATTTGGTTAAATTTAAGAGCAGAAGTAGCCTTGAAAGTTTGAACAAAATACCCTCAGTCGTTCTTGGGATACTGCTGAGATGACTTATTGGGAATTAGCATTATCACAGTGCATTTTGATTTAATCTT
This sequence comes from Artemia sinica, assembly GCA_027921565.1. NCBI lineage: Eukaryota > Metazoa > Arthropoda > Branchiopoda > Anostraca > Artemiidae > Artemia > Artemia sinica. The sequence goes on along the minus strand of CM051264.1, from coordinate 17,128,851 downwards.
GTTTTTTAAACATAATGGGCAAATGGGAGGGTGGGAGTGGAAGGGGAAAAATCACTTTCGACTATTAAAAAGGGCACTAGCCCTTTGAATTTCCAGTCGAATGAGCTTTTATTGAAGTTTATACGACAACGCCTTCTTTGAAAACCTTATATACCTCCAGGGCATAACTTAAAACCCTTGCCCTGAGAATTTGGGGGAGTGTCCTCCTCAAAAACATATTTTCTATCTGGAAATCAACTACGCTGAATAAAATGGCTATCTCAAAATTTTTATTGGATGTGTTTGGGGAATGAAGGGCGTGGAGGGCTAGTTGCCCTCCAATCACTATCGACTATTAAAATGGGTACTAGCCTTTGAATTTCTAATCGAATGAGCCTGTTTTGAAGTTTCTACGACAACTTCTTCTGTAAAAAACCTTATATGCCCCCAGGGCATAACTTAAAACCCTTGCCCTGATGGTTGTGGGGGAGTGTCCTCCTCAAAAACATATTTTCCGTCTGGAAATCAACTACGCTGAACAAAATGGCAATCTCAAAATTTTGATTGGATGTGTTTGGGGGAATGATGGGCGTGGGGGGCTAGTTGCCCTCCAATCATTTTTGACTATCAAAAAGGGTACTAGCCCTTTGAATTTCCAATCGAATGATGCCTTTTGAAGTTTCTACGACAACACTTTCAATAAAAACTTTATATGCCCCCAGGCCATAACTTACAACCCTTGCACTGAGGGCTCTGAGGGTGTTATCATCCTAAAAAGACAAAATTTCCGGCAATTTCAACTACGTTGAACAAAATGGATATCTCAAAATTTTAATTCGATATGTTTGGGAAAATGGTAGGCGTGAGAGGGGCTTTAGTCGCTATCCAATCACTTTCAACTATTAAAAAAGGCACTAGCCCTTTCAATTTCCAATTGAATGAGCCCTTTTGAAGTTTCTACGACAAAGCTTTCAATAAAAACTTTATATGCCCCCAGGGCATAACTTACAACCCTTGCCCTGAGGGCTGTGGGGGGAGGGGTTCTCATCCTTAAAGACTTAATTTTCAAAATGTTCAACTACGTTAAATAAAATGGCTATCTAAAATTTTGATTGGATGTGTTAGGGGAAAAGGTGGGCGTGAGAGGGGGGTTAGTTGCCCTCAAATCACTTTCGACTATTAAAAAGACTACTAGTCGTTTGAATTTTAAATCGAATGAGCCCTTTTTCAAGTTTCTATGACAAAGATTTCAATAAAAAACCTTATATGCCCCCAGGGAATAACTTATAATCCTTGCCCTGAGGGTTTTGGGGGAGTGTCCTCCTCAAAAATATGTTTTCTATCTGGAAATCCACTACCCTGAGCAAAATGGCTATTTCAAAATTTTTATTGGATGTGTTTGGGGGAATGATGGGTGTGGGGGGGCTAGTTGCCCTCCAATCACTTTCTACTATTAAGTAGGGCACTAGCCCTTTGAATTTCCAGTCGAATGATCTTTTATTGAAGTTTTCTACGACAACGCCTTCTTTAAAAACCTTGTATACCTCCAGGGCATAACTTAAAACCCTTGCCCTGAGAATGTGGGGGATTGTCCTCCTCAAAAACATATTTTTCTATCTGGAAATCAACTACGCTGAACAAAATGGCTATCTCAAAATTTTTATTGGATGTGTTTGGGGGAATGAAGGGCGTGGGGGCTAGTTGCCCTCCAATCACTATCGACTATTAAAAAGGGTACTAGGCCTTTGAATTTTAAATCGAATGAGCCTGTTTTGAAGTTTCTACGACAACGTCTTCTATAAAAAACCTTATATGCCCCCCAGGGCATAACTTAAAACCCTTGCCCTGATGGTTGTGGGGAAGTGTCCTCCTCAAAAAACATATTTTCTATCTGGAAATCAACTACGCTGAACAAAATGGTTATCTCAAAATTTTGATTGAATGTGTTTGGGGGAACGATAGGCGTGGGGGGGGGGGTAGTTGCCCTCCAATCACTTTCGACTATTAAAAGGGCACTAGCCCTTTGAATTTCCAATCGAATGAGCCTGTTTTGAAGTTTCTACGACAACACCTTCTATAGAAAACCTTATATGTCCCCAGGGCATAGCTTAAAACCCTTGCCCTGAGGGTTGTGGGGGAGTGTCCGCCTCAGAAACATATTTTCTATTTGGAAATCAACTACGCTGAACAAAATGGCTATCTCAAAATTTTGATTGGATGGGTTTGGGGGAACGATGGGGATGGGGGAGGGGGGTAGTTGCCCTCCAATCACTTTCGACTATTAAAAGGGCACTAGCCCTTTGAATTTCCAATCGAATGAGCATGTTTTGAAGTTTCTAAGACAGCGCCTTCTATAAAAAACCTTATATTTCCCCAGGGTATAGCTTAAAACCCTTGCCCTGAAGGTTGTGGGGGGAGTGTCTGCCTCAAAAATATATTTTAGATCTGGAAATCAACTACCCTGAACAAAATGGCTATCTCAGAATTTTTAATTGGATGTATTTGGGGGAATGATGGGCGTGGGGGGGGGGCTAGTTGCCCTCCAATCGCTTTCGACTATTAAAAAGGGTACTAGCCCTTTGAATTTCCAATCGAATGAGCCTGTTTTGAAGTTTCTACGACAACGCCTTCTATAAAAACCTTATATGCCCCCAGGGCATAACATAAAAACCCCTTGCCCTAAGGGTTGTGGGGGAGTGTCCTCCTCAAAAACATATTTTCTATCTGGAAATCAACTACGCTGAACAAAATGGCTATCTCAAAATTTTGATTGGATGTGTTTGGGGGAATGATGGGCGTGGGGGGGGGCTTGTTGCCCTCCAATCACTTTCGACTATTAAAAAGGGCACTTGCCATTCCAATTTTCCAATCAAATGAGCCCTTTTCGAAGTTTCTACGACAACTCCTACGATACGAAATGCCTGGGTATGGAGAACCAAAAACAACACATTGTGCCCACATCGTTCTTTACTTAGGCAGCGCTGGCGCGCTGCCTATGATATTGGGCAAATATATACACAATACAATTACTGACACACGGATAAATTAAACACTCTGCGATGCTTTTTTCATGCTCTTTCCAAATATGACAATCGTTTAAATCGCTACTTCAACCCCTACCCTTGATGATCCCATATATACTCCTAAGATATAGATTCTAGACAGGGGCATAGCTACAGTATTTTTATAGGGGCAAGAGCGCATGATTTTGAAGTATATGCTATTATAACTTTTTATTATAACCTTGAACTGAGATGAAATAAAATTATTTTATTTAAGTTTACAGGAATTACTCTAGTTTCAATTCACAAATCAATTTTTTTGTTAAACTCCTAAAATAATTACTGCATTTTATATACCTACATCTAAATGCTTTTTATAATATTACAAAAAATACTTTCTACTATAATGTTATAGAAAAAGGCAGTTTTTCATGAGAAATTGCTTCTTGTACTTATGTATTTCTTGTATTATTATCTTGTCGACAGATAAGCGTGTATATATATTGCATTCACTTATTACGTCATATGCGGTTATAACCTATACGATGATAACGTCATTCTTCAAGCTTGTACACGAAAATGCAGTTTTTGTTTAAATTGATTCTATTTTAATAACTATTTTATTTTTAATTACAAAAGGCACTAGATTTTAGCAATTTTCTTTAGGATCGTTTAATCGTTTTTAAACTAGCTAAACTCTTCATCGAAATCATAGGACCAGAAGTCTTGACTATCGAAAAACTAAAGCCTTTTTCCCCTTGGTGATGAAGTTGCTAAATGTATAGAAAGTATTCTTGAAAACAAGGTTCTTATAGAAATACCCAAAAAAAATCGGGGATTGAATTTCTTAATCCACATGTAAAAAAGGTTTTATTGAAATATAACACAGTACTCTATCATAGTCATACTCCAATAAAGACAGCCTTGGCTGAACGTGTAATAGGAACTATTCGATTTTTAATTTTAAGATATTGTACATTGAAAAATGCTGCTGCTTTTATTCATGATTTAGATAAAATGAAGTTGATTTATAATCAACATCCTCATAGATCCTTGTCCAATGTTAGTCCTCTTGGAGCTAATCATAGTGACAATACACTTGAAATTTCTCTTAAGCAATATTCCAGTGAATAGCCTGGGAAGAAAAAATTTAATATTAGAGATTCTGTTCGAATCAGTCGAACAAGAAATATTTTTTAAAAGGGGAAATACTTATGGTCGACTGAACTCTTTAAAGTGTCAAAGGTCTTAGACACCAACCCTGTAACGTGTCGTTTTTGTGATATGAAAGATGATGAGATTCTTGGCGGTTTTTATGATTATGAATTGCAAAAGTTGGAAATAGTAGGATGTATCAAATTCAAAAGGTAATAAAGACTCGAACTCACAAGGGGAAGCGACAGTTGCTTTTTCGCTGGCTAGGATAAAACTCTGATTTTGATTCCTGGATTGGTTTTGAAGACGTTCATGATGTCTAATGATTTTTATGTGACATCCATGTCCGATGTCTCTGACCTCCTTTACGACAATTTGAATAAAAAGGGTGATTTTTGGACAAAACTCTCCCCCGCCATTAAATTTGAGGGGAGGTATGAAGTTGCTCTTGTTGATTGTTTTTCTTAGAAATACCTAAGGTATTCTAAGAAAGGATCGTACAAATGATATAAAAGTAAGACCCTTTGACTTTTCCGAGGAGGGTGCATTGGCGAATATTGACTCTGATGATTACCCCTATGCAATTATACACTATGGAGAATACAGCAATATGAGTGATTTGTGTCAAGTTAGCAACAAAAACATTGCATTTCGAAAAAAGGGTGGATTCAAATTCAACTATTCACCGGAACAGAGGAGAATTTACATTACCAATTCATTTGAGAAGGAAACAATTTTCCCCAATGAGGATTTACGTCAGGTTCTTGGTTTTAAAGATCGTATTACTAAAGTAAAAAGTTTCAGTGGCAAGCAGCATGTTATTTATGCAGACAATGCACCCGCCTTCTCATCTGACAATTGTATATTTCTTTAGGCATCCTTTGTCGAAAGATCGAGAGTCGGTAATAGCAATATCCCCCTCCTACGTATTCTTGAACGAAAAACCTCTAGTGAACATGTTTACCAATACAATATAAGGCACCTTTAATACATTCCAGTCAAACACTTCGTATTTGGAGCTTTGTCAGTTAAAATTAAGACGTGAATAGAGTGATCCTCTAGCAATAACAAAAGGTTTGACCTTGATTACGTGTCATTTTCGACCCATTCAGTGAGGTGGCTAATAGAGCTTATTTTTTTTTGTCCTGATATTGATTCCAATGTTGCTACTCTAGGACCGCAACAATTGGGTCATGCAACGGACTATTACAGCAGTTGCTCGTCAATTTCCGGCTACGGTCTCGGCAATTGGTTTTGCTAAGTCATTTCATTCTCTGCACTACTCCTGGCTAAAAAAATATATTGCATCGGTTGCCACGGATTTTGCATCCTCTACACTACATGATTGGGGCTCTGGAATGGATTTTCAAAAAAAGTGTTTCACAAAATATCAGGTCTGGTGCTCGATCCCTTGGCGAGCTATTGAAATCGGAACAAAGCGGAAAAGGTTTAAAAATGCTGAAAAGACTCTCATCACTCAGCAACAAGAAAAAGCCAGTAAAAATTGTTAGATCGAAAAAGGATTTCTTTTCCTAGAAATGACATATCTACCACACAAAGAATCTAATCCTTCACTCAACTCATCTCTAAATCTTTTCAATGCAGAAAATGTTAATGTGAGTGTAAAACATGGGTACTCTGAACTATTTTATTCACAGCAGCCGCTATCAGAAAACATACATTTTAAAATTTATCCCAGTGAAGATTAGTTCATAGATTTGACATCTACAATTTTAGGTTTGCATGTCATTGTTAAAACCTAACAATAAAAAACCAAGTGCATTCGAGGGTTTATCCTATGAAAATTGCGTACTACACAATTTATTTAGCCAAATCAGTTTTCTACATAAATGGAACATTGGTGAGACCGAGCAACAGTCTTTCAAGTCATACAAGCTATATACAATTCATGTTGATGACTCCAATGTCCTATAAAAAATTGAGAGGTATGGCTTTTGGATATGAATATGAAACGAACACTGACACTGGCAATATACTTCGAGAGAGGAGACAACTCAAGATTAATACTTGGTTGGTAAACTAAATCATGAGATAATTAATATACCTCAATGGTTGCCTCCCACTGTTAGATTGATATAAAGCTGCACTCACACCGTTCAATTTTATTTTGTGAAAAGCACTTGGCACTGTACCCGATGTAACAGTCTCCCTCGCCTCGGTAATACTTCATGTACAAAACAACAAGCAATGAGTTCTGTTTCCTTGGCAATTGAAAAATTAAGAGTCTCTGGAAACAATATCAAATTGATCGTTCCTCATAAAATCACGAATCAATGTCATATTGCTACGGGTACACGTACCTACACTGATTCATCATTTATAATGATGAAATTCCTTCAAAACTTGCTTATGCTTTTTTTAAAAGTGCTAGCCGTTGAATCACGGGTAGATTCTCCACGTAAATTTGACCTGTTTTGGACTTTCATCTCTTGTATGTAAAGTAAATGGAATTTCGCTCTACAATTTATCCTATGATAAATCCTACAGGACCTTATATGAATTGACAGTGCAATCCCTAGATCAAAATTCACAATTGTTTAAAAATGGTATAACTGACGAAATGTTTGCGAAAACTCGTGGTATCGTTTTATTGGATTTGTCCGGTACTCAAGAGATGAGTATTATGTGAACGGGTACTGTAAGCTTAGAGTGTACCTTTGCTGAATCGTTGACGGAGAGTATTGCATTAATCTCGCTAAATAAATTTGAAACCTATTGGTAAATTACCCCTAACGGCAGCGTTCTATTGTACTTCGCACCATGAATACGAATCAAATAATATTGATAGTGCTAAAAATACTATTATCATTGTTAACAGTAGTCCATCAACTGTAAAGACGAGGCATTGGCAATGCATCTTTCAAAAAAAGAAAAAATATCATTTTTTTTTTACCTTCTTGGCCTACCATATACGTTCTACACGCCTCAGATTGAAAATTTTATTGAGCAAAGTGGAAATCTATTATTCAAAATAGGAAGTGGGGTACAAGACTTGTCTACCGAAAGCTGTGATTTTCATGCGCTATTATATTTTGTTTTCCAATGTCGCGGACATACTTACAGTGAATTCCTTAACATTTATGGTGACAAACCTTGATTGAACGACTTTCTAGTTGAAAATACTAATGACTATCTATAAAATATAAATTTCGGTGCCCTAAGAGTGAAATGCTTTAATAATTAATTTAAATTTGTTTATTAATAAAATTTGTACGTACAAAACACTGTGTCCTTTTAGATTTCTTCTTCTACATATAGTTAGTCATCAGAAACGAAAGTGACAGCAGCTCGTCAGGATTTAACTTGTATTCATCTTGGCAAGCAAAGTCGGGGTCACATTTTCAACAATATATTGTAACTTCATTTTTATTATATCTGTTTGTAAAGTCAATAATACTATTTTGATTCATACTAGAAAATTCACGTGTTTCAATTCGCTTATTTGAAGCAATTTCACCCACAAAATTCTCATATGAAGAATCACTTTCTGTAACAGCCAGATAAAGGTCTATATGTGTACATCATGGTAGCCGGTATCTTCACAGCGAAGTCGTAAAAACCAGAATCTCTTATTATCCCAGCAACTGACGCGTAGACCGGGTTCTTCTTCCCAAAACAACTTAAAACCACGACGATTCCAGTCTCTGAAAAATAAACTGAAATCACGTTTGGGGTTTTTGCACTCATGCCAAGTAAGTATTTTCCCATTGATCACATTTATCATACTAACAGTTTGAGCAGAGGAAACCTCTAGGAGAGTCACAAATCTCGTCAAGACAGGAATTACAGTCTTTAATTTACACAGCATATCCTCTATGCAATTTGCACGAATTGTATAATCTACACTTTTCATTATAGTCATCAGCAAAGGTGCATTTCTCATAGGATGACCAGCTGCCCAATGTATACAAGCATAATGGAGACGTGTAAAACATTTTCGGTGTTGACTGTCTCAACGCCAAAAAGACACTGACTCACAGTCAATAAGATGAATGCCTTCTAGTAGGAGTCACGTTACAAAACTTGCTTAGACACGATTTATTGTTGTCTTACGAAATGGCCGTCTAAGTAGTGGTTAAAAGCAAAATCACAATATCATTTCCTTTTGTCTCAATTAATATATCTATAAATTGAGTAGATATATCTGAGCCACGATGTAAAGTTTCATGCAATAGTCCCAAATATGGGGAATCAGCCCCCATTATATCGTTAAGCATTCCTTGAGAAAATATTTTCCGTTGAAGAGATAACCGTAGAAAATAATCATCTAAAATTAACCACTTTTCTAATTTTACTAGATTCTGTAAGAATTCTGCTAGTAACAAACTTACTATCTCTTTTCTATATATTGATTCAGATTGGTCTCTTCAATATATTTCACTAACGGATTTAATCCGTCTTAAAGTCTCTGTATATGTATTATATTCATTTTAGCCGCAAAGCATAACTGTTCTTCCGACTTGAATTTGCTTAATGATATAACATATATTGCATACATCTTGTCTTATTCTAAAGTTTGTTGGCAACCCCTTGTAATTTCCACTACTACCTTAGGCGCTCTAGGCTCCATTTCCCTATTGCTAGCGCTTTCAATATCCAATAATGTAAAAGCATCCATTCCAATATCTTTGATGTTGGCATACTGAGCTCTTTTCTAATACTGAGACAAGATTGCGTCATCCATATCATCTATATTTCATAGCAACTGAATGCACTTGCATCTTTCAGTCCCCTCCCTATGATGTAACAAATACCCGCTGGCCGGTTGTATAGGGGTGCGGTTATACTACAGGGGGTATTGGCCGGTGGAAAACAGGGCTGCGATGGAATCCAATAGGAATCTTGCCACCTGTGTCATGGAAACAGGGGCTCTCATGGGAATCTTTCCAGCTGTGTCTTGGAAACAGGGATGTCATGGAAATCCTATGGGAATCGGCTACGGGCGTCATGGTACTAATTATGCCCCCCACTCCTCATATCTTAGAGAATCAACTTTCAAAAGATGTTTGTTTCAAGTTATCTTGTCAATAGATTATTTCAGTTAATATAGGCTAGAGGTCAATCTTTACTATAAAATTTAAAGTCTAAACAAAACTTCTATTAATGACCACTGCATGAGATCCTAATTTCTATCAGATACATTTCGGGAAAATACGAGGTGTGCGCGTGGGGGGGGGGGGGGTAACCACCCTCTGATCACTCTGAATCTTAAAAAAGGACGATCACTGTTTTTATAGATAGATAGATAGATTTATTCACACGAAAGACCAATTGAGCCATGGTGACATATACAAAACAAGCAAAAAAAATACAGTAACAAAAACATAAACTGAAAAGACGCTAAAAACTAATTATTTAAGAAAATCCTTACGCTCCCTCATAGGCTACCTACCCGGACGAACTTTCCAATATTATTTATATTTAAGTAACTCATACTTCTTAAAATTTCCAAAATCCAATCTCTCCCCCCGACCTCTCTACCAAATATTTCTAAGCGCAACGCCCTCAACTCCTGATATTCCCATAAAAAATAATGCAATGACTCATCCATATCTCCACACATAGCGCAACTGTGAGTAGTTATCTAAGTACCATTTTGCTTGCCCCAATAGCAATTCCTATTCTATTTGCTTGCCCCTATAGGAAAAACATTTCCAGAGCATGTACTTATGGATTCTAGTCGACTATGTTCCCTCCCATGTTATTCTAAGGTTTTATATTCTCTCCCATGCTATTTTAAGGACTTATATTCCCTTCCATGCTATTCTATAGCGCTATGTTCCTTCCATTGTTATTCTATGGGACCTCTACACGTGATTAAACACGTTATGAAACTATGTGCTATTTGCTTATGTCCCGTTGGTACCATTCCAAACGAGCGGGGATTCCCCGCCTGTTCCTAAACATTGCAAAAAAGATAGCAGCATGAACGGGGATTCCCCCCCACAAATTTGTTTCAACTCCAAGTTTTTCAACCAGACTGGTTTTTTTGAAAGCATAGTGTGTACATGTGTGTAGGCTTTGTTATTAAAAAACTTGGACACTACAATCAGAATTGTTTGATTGACATTTAAAAAGGGGTAATGAGATTTGCGAATTGGAGTGTAGGATTCGCGAATTTGATCCTATTAAGGATTTACTTGAAATAAAAAATTTTTAACTAGAAATGGCTGAAAAGTGTTTTGGGGGAGATGGGGTGATTGTGTACTGTATAATACACATGTGATGTTTGGACAGTGTTGTCAATTTAAAATAGTTTAACGTTCCCTTCGTTCCCCCATTTCTGAGGGCAGGGGAGGGGGGCCAATTTTGGAGGGAAAACCAAAAATACTCAGAATCGAAAATGAATGGGATCTGCCTCAAGAGCAAGGCTCAGAGGCCCCTCCTTCCTCCATTTCTGAGGGCAGGGGGGGGTCAATTTTGGAGGGAAAATCAAAAATGCTCAGAATCCAAAATAAATGGGATCTGCCTCAAGGGCAAGGCTCAGAGGCCCCTCCTTCCTCCATTTCTGAGGGCAGGGGGGGGGGGGTCAATTTTGGAGGGAAAATCAAAATGCTCAGAATCCAAAATAAATGGGATCTCCCTCAAGGGCAAGGCTCAGAGGCCCCTCCTTCCTCCATTTCTGAGGGCAGGGGGGGGGTCAATTTTGGAGGGAAAATCAAAAATACTCAGAATCGAAAATAAATGGGATCTGCCTCAAGGGGAAGGCTCAGAGGCCCTTCGTTCCCCCATTTCTGAGGGCAGGGGAGGGGGGGTCAACTTTGGAGGGAAAACCAAAAATACTCAGAATCGATAATAAATGGGATCTGCCTCAAGGGGAAGGCTCAGAGGCCCTTCGTTCCCCCATTTCTGAGGGCAGGGGAGGGGGGGGGTCAATTTTGGAGGGAAAACCAAAAATACTCAGAATCGAAAATAAATGGGATCTGCCTCAAGGGCAAGGCTCAGAGGCCCCTTTTTCCTCCATTTCTGAGGGCAGGGGGGGGGTCAATTTTGGAGGGAAAATCAAAAATAGCTCAGAATCCAAAATAAATGGGATCTGCCTCAGGGGAAGGCTCAGAGGCCCTTCGTTCCCCCATTTCTGAGAGCAGGGAGGAGGGGGGTCAATTTTGGAGGGAAAACCAAAAATACTCAGAATCGAAAATAAAGCGTGATCTGCCTCAAGGGGAAGGCTCAGAGGCACTTCGTTCCCCCATTTCTGAGGGCATGGGAGGAGGGGTCATTTTGGAGGGAAACCAAAAATACTCAGAATCGAAAATAATGGGATCTGCCTCAAGGGGAAGGCTCAGAGTCCCTTCGTTCCCCCATTTCTGAGGGCAGGGGAGGGGGGGGGGGTCAATTTTGGAGGGAAAACCAAAAATATTCAGAATCGAAAATAAATGGGATCTGCCTCAAGGGCAAGGCTCAGAGGCCCCTCCTTCCTCCATTTCTGAGGGCAGGGGGGGGGGTCAATTTTGGAGGGAAAATCAAAAATGCTCAGAATCCAAAATAAATGGGATCTGCCTCAAGGGGAAGGCTCAGAGGCCCTTCGTTCCCCCATTTCTGAGAGCAGGGGAGGGGGGGGGGGTCAATTTTGGAGGGAAAACCAAAAATACTCAGAATCGAAAATAAATGGGATCTGCCTCAAGGGGAAGGCTCAGAGGCCCTTCGTTCCCCCATTTCTGAGGGCAGGGGAGGGGAGGGGGTCAACTTTGAGGAAAACCAAAAATACTCAGAATCAAAAATAAATGGGATATGCCTCAAGGGGAAGGCTCAGAGGCCCTTCGTTCCCCCATTTCTGAGGGCAGGGGAGGGGGGGGGGGTCAATTTTGGAGGGAAAACCCAAAAAACTCAGAATCGAAAATAAATGGGATCTGCCTCAGGGCAAGGCTCAGAGGCCCTCCTTCCTCCATTTCTGAGGGCAGGAGGGGGGTCAATTTTGGAGGGAAAATCAAAAATGCTCAGAATCCAAAATAAATGGGATCTGCCTCAAGGGGAAGGCTCAGAGGCCCTTCGTTCCCCCATTTCTGAGAGCAGGGGAGGGGGGGGTCAATTTCGGAGGGAAAAAAAATACTCAGAATCGAAAATAAAGCGTGATCTGCCTCAAGGGGAAGGCTCAGAGGCTCTTCGTTCCCCCATTTCTGAGGGCAGGGGAGGGGGGGGTCAATTTTGGAGGGAAAACCGAAAATACTCAGAATCGAAAATAAATGGGATCTGCCTCAAGGCCAAGGCTCAGAGGTCCCTCCTTCATCCATTTCTGAGGGCAGGGGTCAATTTTGGAGGGAAAACCAAAAATAATCAGAATCGAAAATAAACGGGATCTGCCTCAAGGGCAAGTAGTTCATTTTGAATTTCTTTCATTGAAATGCAAGAGTTGGAATATTTCAGTAGTGTTTTGTTGTGCTTTACCTTGTCACAGTTACATTCTCTTAATTTTTTCAAAGTTCATTTTTGAATTTCTTTCGCGAAATGCAAGAATTGGAATATTTCAGTAGTGTCTTGTCGTGGTTTACCTTGTCACAGCTACATTCTCATGATTTTTCAAAGTTCATTTTGGATTTCTTTCGTTGAAATGCAAGAGTTGGAATATTTCAGTAGTGACTTGTTGTGCTTTACCTTGTCACAGTTACATTCTCTTGATTTTTCGAAGTTCATTTTGAATTTCTGTCGTGAAATGCAAGAGTTGGAATATTTCAGTAGTGTTTTGTTGTGCTTTACCTTGTCACAGTTACATTCTGTTAATTTTCATAGTTCATTTTGAATTTCTTTCATTGAAATGCAAGAGTTGGAATATTTCAGTAGTGTTTTGTTGTGCTTTACCTTGTCACAGTTACATTCTCTTAATTTTTCAAAGTTCATTTTGAATTTCTTTCGTGAAATGCAAGAATGGAATATTTCAATAGTGTCTTGTCGTGGTTTACCTTGTCACAGCTACATTCTCATGATTTTTCAAAGTTCATTTTGAATTTCCGTCGTGAAATGCAAGAGTTGGAATATTTCAGTAGTGACTTGTTGTGCTTTACCTTGTCACAGTTACATTCTCTTGATTTTTCGAAGTTCATTTTGAATTTCTATCGTGAAATGCAAGAGTTGGAATATTTCAGTAGTGTTTTGTTGTGTTTTACCTTGTCACAGTTACATTCTGTTGATTTTCATAGTTCATTTTTGAATTTCTTTCATTGAAATGCAAGAGTTGGAATATTTCAGCAGTGTTTTGTTGTGCTTTACCTTGTCACAGTTACATTCTGTTGATTTTCATAGTTCATTTTGAATTTCTTTCATTGAAATGCAAGAGTTGGAATATTTCAGTAGTGTTTTGTTGTGCTTTACCTTGTCACAGTTACATTCTCTTGATTTTTCGAAGTTCATTTTGAATTTCTGTCGTGAAATACAAGAGTTGGAATATTTCAATAGTGTTTTGTTGTGCTTTACCTTGTCACAGTTACATTCTGCTGATTTTCATAGTTCATTTTGAATTTCTTTCATTGAAATGCAAGAGTTGGAATTGTGCACCCCATTTGGATGCACAATACAGAAATTTAATTCAAGAAGTTATGGAAAACAACGTAAGTAAGTAAGTAGCAAACTCTATGCTTTTTCTGCATCAATTGTCGGATATGTTGAATAAAATATGCAGAGTCGACATAGCTTTATTTCATTTTTTAAGGTTAATTTAGACGAGGTTACGTGCGCGCACGTAACCTCGTCTAAATTAACCTAAAACAAATAAAATGAAATGCATCAATTGTCGGATATGTTGAATAAAATATGCAAAGTCAACATAGCTTTATTTCATTTTTTTAAGGTTAATTTAGACGAGGTTACGTGCGCGCACGTAGCCTCGTCTAAATTAACCTTAAAAAATGAAATAAAGCTATGTCGACTTTGCATATTTTATTCAACATATCCAACAATTGATGCAGAAAAAGCATAGAGTTTGTTACTTACTTACTTACGTTTTTTTTCCATAATTTCTTGAATTAAATTTCTGTATTGTGCATCCAAATGGGGAATTCAAGAAAGAGTTTGTTACTTACTTGCGATTTTTTCATAATTTTTTGAATAAAGTATCTGTATTGTGTATCCAAGGTTTAAGTTTTGATGTTGCTCCTTACTTTCAGTTGAAGAAACGATATTCCAGTTCTTGCATTTCACGAAAGAAATTCAAAATGAACTTTGAAAAATTAAGAGAATGTAACTGTGACAAGGTAAAGCACAACAAAACACTACTGAAATATTCCAACTCTTGCATTTCAATGAAAGAAATTCAAATGAACTATGAAAATCAACAGAATGTAACTGTGACAAGGTAAAGCACAACAAACACTACTGAAATATTCCAACTCTTGCATTTCACGGCAGAAATTCAAAATGAACTTCAAAAAATCAAGAGAATGTAACTGTGACAAGGTAAAGAACAACAAGTAACTACTGAAATATTCCAACTCTTGCATTTCACGACAGAAATTCAAAATGAACTTTGAAAAATCATGAGAATGTAGCTGTGACAAGGTAAACCACGACAAGACACTACTGAAATATTCCAATTCTTGCATTTCACGAAAGAAATTCAAAATGAACTTTGAAAAATTTAGAGAATGTAACTGTGACAAGGTAAAGCACAACACAAACACTACTGAAATATTCCAACTCTTGCATTTCAATGAAAGAAATTCAAAATGAACTATGAAAATCAACAGAATGTAACTGTGACAAGGTAAAGCAAAACAAAACACTACTGAAATATTCCAACTCTTGCATTTCACGACAGAAATTCAAAATGAACTTCGAAAAATCAAGAGAATGTAACTGTGACAAGGTAAAGCACAACAAGTCACAACTGAAATATTCCAACTCTTGCATTTCAACGAAAGAAATCCAAAATGAACTTTGAAAAATCATGAGAATGTAGCTGTGACAAGGTAAACCACGACAAGGCACTACTGGAATATTCCAATTCTTGCATTTCACGAAAGAAATTCAAAATGAACTTTGAAAAATAAGAGAATGTAACTGGGACAAGGTAAAGCACAACAAAACACTACTGAAATATTCCAACTCTTGCATTTCAATGAAAGAAATTCAAAATGAACTATGAAAATCAACAGAATGTAACTGTGACAAGGTAAAGCACAACAAAACACTGCTGAAATATTCCAACTCTTGCATTTCAATGAAAGAAATTCAAAATGAACTATGAAAATCAACAGAATGTAACTGTGACAGGGTAAAACACAACAAAACACTACTGAAATATTCCAGCTCTTGCATTTCACGACAGAATTCAAGATGAACTTTGAAAAATCATGAGAATGTAGCTGTGACAAGGTAAACCACGACAAGACATTACTGAAATATTCCAATTCTTGCATTTCACGAAAGAAATTCAAAATGAACTTTGAAAAATTAAGAGAATGTAACTGTGACAAGGTAAAACACAACAAAACACTACTGAAATATTCCAACTCTTGCATTTTACGACAGAAATTCAAAATGAACTTCGAAAAATCAAGAGAATGTAACTGTGACAAGGTAAAGCACAACAAGTCACTACTGAAATATTCCAACTCTTGCATTTTACGACAGAAATTCAAAATGAACTTCGAAAAAATCAAGAGAATATAACTGTGACAAGGTAAAGCACAACAAGTCACTACTGAAATATTCCAACTCTTGCATTTCACGACAGAAATTCAAATGAACTTTGAAAAATCATGAGAATGTAGCTGTGACAAGGTAAACCACGACAAGACACTACTGAAATATTCCAATTCTTGCATTTCACGAAAGAAATTCAAAATGAACTTTGAAAAATTAAGAGAATGTAACTGTGACAAGGTAAAGCACAACAAAAACACTACTGAAATATTCCAACTCTTGCATTTCAATGAAAGAAATTCAAAATGAACTATGAAAATCAACAGAATGTAACTGTGACAAGGTAAAGCACAACAAAATACTACTGAAATATTCCAACTCTTGCATTTCACGACAGAAATTCAAAATGAACTTCGAAAAATCAAGAGAATGTAACTGTGACAAGGTAAAGCACAACAAGTCACTACTGAAATATTCCAACTCTTGCATTTTTACGACAGAAATTCAATATGAACTTCGAAAAATCAAGAGAATGTAACTGTGACAAGGTAAAGCACAACAAAACACTACTGAAATATTCCAACTCTTGCATTTCACGACAGAAATTCAAAATGAACTTCGAAAAATCAAGAGAATGTAACTGTGACAAGGTAAAGCACAACAAGTCACTTCTGAAATATTCCAACTCTTGTATTTCACGACAGAAATTCAAAATGAACTTTGAAAAATCATGAGAATGTAGCTGTGACAAGGTAAACCACGACAAGACACTACTGAAATATTCCAATTCTTGCATTTCACGAAAGAAATTCAAAATGAAATTTGAAAATTAAGAGAATGTAACTGTGACAAGGTAAAGCACAACAAAACATTACTGAAATATTCCAACTCTTGCATTTCAATGAAAGAAATTTAAAATGAACTATGAAAATCAACAGAATGTAACAGTGACAAGGTAAAGCACAACAAAACACTACTGAAATATTCCAACTCTTGCATTTCAATGAAAAAAAAAAATTCAAAATGAACTATGAAAATCAACAGAATGTAACTGTGACAAGGTAAAGCACAACAAAACACTATTGAAATATTCCAACTCTTGCATTTCACGACAGAAATTCAAAATGAACTTCGAAAAATCAAGAGAATGTAACTGTGACAAGGTAAAGCACAACAAAACACTACTGAAATATTCCAACTCTTGCATTTCAATGAAAGAAATTCAAAATGAACAATGAAAATCAACAGAATGTAACTGTGACAAGGTAAAGCACAACAAAACACTGCTGAAATATTCCAACTCTTGCATTTCAATGAAAAGAAATTCAAAATGAAATATGAAAATCAACAGAATGTAATTGTGACAAGGTAAAACACAACAAAACACTACTGAAATATTCCAACTCTTGCATTTCACAACAGAAATTCAAAATGAACTTCGAAAAATCAAGAGAATGTAACTGTGACAAGGTAAAGCACAACAAGTCACTACTGAAATATTCCAACTCTTGCATTTCACGACAGAAATTCAAAATGAACTTTGAAAAATCATGAGAATGTAGCTGTGACAAGGTAAACCACGACAAGACACTACTGAAATATTCCAATTCTTGCATTTCACGAAAGAAATTCAAAATGAACTTTGAAAAATTAAGAGAATGTAACTGTGACAAGGTAAAGCACAACAAAACACTACTGAAATATTCCAACTCTTGCATTTCAATGAAAGAAATTCAAAATGAACTATGAAAATCAACAGAATGTAACTGTGACAAGGTAAAGCACAACAAACACTACTGAAATGTTCCAACTCTTGCATTTCACGACAGAAATTCAAAATGAACTTCGAAAAATCAAGAGAATGTAACTGTGACAAGGTAAAGCACAACAAGTCACTACTGAAATATTCCAACTCTTGCATTTTACGACAGAAATTCAATATGAACTTCGAAAAATCAGAGAATGTAACTGTGACAAGGTAAAGCACAACAAAACACTACTGAAATATTCCAACTCTTGTATTTCACGACAGAAATTCAAAATGAACTTCGAAAAATCAAGAGAATGTAACTGTGACAAGGTAAAGCACAACAAGTCACTACTGAAATATTCCAACTCTTGTATTTCACGACAGAAATTCAAAATGAACTTTGAAAAATCATGAGAATGTAGCTCTGTGACAAGGTAAACCACGACAAGACCACTACTGAAATATTCCAATTCTTGCATTTCACGAAAGAAATTCAAAATGAACTTTGAAAATTAAGAGAATGTAACTGTGACAAGGTAAAGCACAACAAAACATTTACTGAAATATTCCAACTCTTGCATTTCAATGAAAGAAATTTAAAATGAACTATGAAAATCAACAGAATGTAACAGTGTCAAGGTAAAGCACAACAAAACACTACTGAAATATTCCAACTCTTGCATTTCAATGAAAAAAAGTCAAAATGAACTATGAAAATCAACAGAATGTAAACTGTGACAAGGTAAAGCACAACAAAACACTATTGAAATATTCCAACTCTTGCATTTCACGACAGAAATTCAAAATGAACTTCGAAAATCAAGAGATGTAACTGTGACAAGGTAAAGCACAACAAAACACTACTGAAATATTCCAACTCTTGCATTTCAATGAAAGAAATTCAAAATGAACAATGAAAATCAACAGAATGTAACTGTGACAAGGTAAAGCACAACAAAAACACTGCTGAAATATTCCAACTCTTGCATTTCAATGAAAGAAATTCAAAATGAACTATGAAAATCAACAGAATGTAACTGTGACAAGGTAAAACACAACAAAACACTACTGAAATATTCCAACTCTTGCATTTCACAACAGAAATTCAAAATGAACTTCGAAAATCAAGAGAATGTAACTGTGACAAGGTAAAGCACAACAAGTCACTACTGAAATATTCCAACTCTTGCATTTTCACGACAGAAATTCAAAATGAACTTTGAAAAATCATCAGAATGTAGCTGTGACAAGGTAAACCACGACAAGACACTACTGAAATATTCCAATTCTTGCATTTCACGAAAGAAATTCAAAATGAACTTTGAAAAATTAAAAGAATGTAACTGTGACAAGGTAAAGCACAACAAAACACTACTGAAATATTCCAACTCTTGCATTTCCAATGAAAGAAATTCAAAATGAACTATGAAATCAACAGAATGTAACTGTGACAAGGTAAAGCAAAACAAAACACTACTGAAATATTCCAACTCTTGCGTTTCACGACAGAAATTCAAAATGAACTTTGAAAAATTAAGAGAATGTAACTGGGACAAGGTAAAGCACAACAAAACACTACTGAAATATTCCAACTCTTGCATTTCAATGAAAGAAATTCAAAATGAACTATGAAAATCAACAGAATGTAACTGTGACAAGGTAAAGCACAACAAAACACTGCTGAAATATTCCAACTCTTGCATTTCAATGAAAGAAATTCAAAATGAACTATGAAAATCAACAGAATATAACTGTGACAAGGTAAAACACAACAAAACACTACTGAAATATTCCAGCTCTTGCATTTCACGACAGAAATTCAAGATGAGCTTTGAAAAATCATGAGAATGTAGCTGTGACAAGTAAACCACGACAAGACATTACTGAATATTCCAATTCTTGCATTTCACGAAAGAAATTCAAAATGAACTTTGAAAATTAAGAGAATGTAACTGTGACAAGGTAAAACACACAACAAAACACTACTGAAATATTCCAACTCTTGCATTTTACGACAGAAATTCAAAATGAACTTCGAAAAATCAAGAGAATGTAACTGTGACAAGGTAAAGCACAACAAGTCACTACTGAAATATTCCAACTCTTGCATTTTACGACAGAAATTCAAAATGAACTTCGAAAAATCAAGAGAATATAACTGTGACAAGGTAAAGCACAACAAGTCACTACTGAAATATTCCAACTCTTGCATTTCACGACAGAAATTCAAAATGAACTTTGAAAAATCATGAGAGTGTAGCTGTGACAAGGTAAACCACGACAAGACACTACTGAAATATTCCAATTCTTGCATTTCACGAAAGAAATTCAAAAATGAGCTTTGAAAAATTAAGAGAATGTAACTGTGACAAGGTAAAGCACAACAAAACACTACTGAAATATTCCAACTCTTGCATTTCAATGAAAGAAATTCAAAATGAACTATGAAAATCAACAGAATGTAACTGTGACAAGGTAAAGCACAACAAAAACACTACTGAAATATTCCAACTCTTGCATTTCACAACAGAAATTCAAAATGAACTTCGAAAAATCAAGAGAATGTAACTGTGACAAGGTAAAGCACAACAAGTCACTACTGAAATATTCCAACTCTTGCATTTCACGACAGAAATTCAAAATGAACTTTGAAAAATCATGAGAATGTAGCTGTGACAAGGTAAACCACGACAAGACACTACTGAAATATTCAATTCTTGCATTTCACGAAAGAAATTCAAAATGAACTTTGAAAATTAAAAGAATGTAACTGTGACAAGGTAAAGCACAACAAAACACTACTGAAATATTCCAACTCTTGCATTTCAATGAAAGAAATTCAAAATGAACTATAAAAATCAACAGAATGTAACTGTGACAAGGTAAAGCAAAACAAAACACTACTGAAATATTCCAACTCTTGCATTTCACGACAGAAATTCAAAATGAACTTCGAAAAATCAAGAGAATGTAACTGTGACAAGGTAAAGCACAACAAGTCACAACTGAAATATTCCAACTCTTGCATTTCATTGAAAGAAATCCAAAATGAACTTTGAAAAATCATGAGAATGTAGCTGTGACAAGGTAAACCACGACAAGGCACTACTGAAATATTCCAATTCTTGCATTTCACGAAAGAAATTCAAAATGAACTTGAAAAAATTAAGAGAATGTAACTGGGACAAGGTAAAGCACAACAAAACACTACTGAAATATTCCAACTCTTGCATTTCAATGAAAGAAATTCAAAATGAACTATGAAAATCAACAGAATGTAACTGTGACAAGGTAAAGCACAACAAAACACTGCTGAAATATTCCAACTCTTGCATTTCAATGAAGAAATTCAAAATGAACTATGAAAATCAACAGAATGTAACTGTGACAAGGTAAAACACAACAAAACACTACTGAAATATTCCAGCTCTTGCATTTCACGACAGAAATTCAAGATGAACTTTGAAAAATCATGAGAATGTAGCTGTGACAAGGTAAACCACGACAAGACATTACTGAAATATTCCAATTCTTGCATTTCACGAAAGAAATTCAAAATGAACTTTGAAAAATTAAGAGAATGTAACTGTGACAAGGTAAAACACAACAAAACACTACTGAAATATTCCAACTCTTGCATTTACGACAGAAATTCAAAATGAACTTCGAAAAATCAAGAGAATGTAACTGTGACAAGGTAAAGCACAACAAGTCACTACTGAAATATTCCAACTCTTGCATTTTACGACAGAAATTCAAAATGAACTTCGAAAAATCAAGAGAATATAACTGTGACAAGGTAAAGCACAACAAGTCACTACTGAAATATTCCAACTCTTGCATTTCACGACAGAAATTCAAAATGAACTTTGAAAAATCATGAGAATGTAGCTGTGACAAGGTAAAGCACAACAAAACACTACTGAAATATTCCAACTCTTGCATTTCAATGAAAGAAATTCAAAATGAACTATGAAAATCAACAGAATGTAACTGTGACAAGGTAAAGCACAACAAAACACTACTGAAATATTCCAACTCTTGCATTTCACGACAGAAATTCAAAATGAACTTCGAAAAATCAAGAGAATGTAACTGTGACAGGTAAAGCACAACAAGTCACTACTGAAATATTCCAACTCTTGCATTTTACGACAGAAATTCAATATGAACTTCGAAAAATCAAGAGAATATAACTGTGACAAGGTAAAGCACAACAAAAACACTACTGAAATATTCCAACTCTTGCATTTCACGACAGAAATTCAAAATGAACTTCGAAAAATCAAGAGAATGTAACTGTGACAAGGTAAAGCACAACAAGTCACTACTGAAATATTCCAACTCTTGCATTTCACGACAGAAATTCAAAATGAACTTTGAAAAATCATGAGAATGTAGCTGTGACAAGGTAAACCACGACAAGACACTACTGAAATATTCCAATTCTTGCATTTCACGAAAGAAATTCAAAATGAACTTTGAAAAATTAAAAGAATGTAACTGTGACAAGGTAAAGCACAACAAAACACTACTGAAATATTCCAACTCTTGCATTTCAATGAAAGAAATTCAAAATGAACTATAAAAATCAACAGAATGTAACTGTGACAAGGTAAAGCAAAACAAAACTACTGAAATATTCCAACTCTTGCATTTCACGACAGAAATTCAAAATGAACTTCGAAAAATCAAGAGAATGTAACTGTGACAAGGTAAAGCACAACAAGTCACAACTGAAATATTCCAACTCTTGCATTTCAACGAAAGAAATCCAAATGAACTTTTGAAAAATCATGAGAATGTAGCTGTGACAAGGTAAACCACGACAAGGCACTACTGAAATATTCCAATTCTTGCATTTCACGAAAGAAATTCAAAATGAACTTTGAAAAATTAAGAGAATGTAACTGGGACAAGGTAAAGCACAACAAAACACTACTGAAATATTCCAACTCTTGCATTTCAATGAATGAAATTCAAAATGAACTATGAAAAATCAACAGAATGTAACTGTGACAAGGTAAAGCACAACAAAACACTGCTGAAATATTCCAACTCTTGCATTTCAATGAAAGAAATCAAAATGAACTATGAAAATCAACAGAATGTAACTGTGACAAGGTAAAAACACAACAACAAAACACTACTGAAATATTCCAGCTCTTGCATTTCACGACAGAAATTCAAGATGAACTTTGAAAAATCATGAGAATGTAGCTGTGACAAGGTAAACCACGACAAGACATTACTGAAATATTCCAATTCTTGCATTTCACGAAAGAAATTCAAAATGAAAACTTTGAAAATTAAGAGAATGTAACTGTGACAAGGTAAAACACAACAAAACACTACTGAAATATTCCAACTCTTGCATTTTACGACAGAAATTCAAAATGAACTTCGAAAAATCAAGAGAATGTAACTGTGACAAGGTAAAGCACAACAAGTCACTACTGAAATATTCCAACTCTTGCATTTTACGACAGAAATTCAAAATGAACTTCGAAAAATCAAGAGAATATAACTGTGACAAGGTAAAGCACAACAAGTCACTACTGAAATATTCCAACTCTTGCATTTCACGACAGAAATTCAAAATGAACTTTGAAAATCATGAGAATGTAGCTGTGACAAGGTAAAGCACAACAAAACACTACTGAAATATTCCAACTCTTGCATTTCAATGAAAAGAAATTCAAAATGAACTATGAAAATCACAGAATGTAACTGTGACAAGGTAAAGCACAACAAAACACTACTGAAAATATTCCAACTCTTGCATTTTCACGACAGAAATTCAAAATGAACTTCGAAAAAATCAAGAGAATGTAACTGTGACAAGGTAAGGCAACAACAAGTCACTACTGAAATATTCCAACTCTTGCATTTCAACGACAGAAATTCAATATGAACTTCGAAAAAAATCAAGAGAATAGTAACTGTGACAAGGTAAAGCACAACAAAACACTACTGAAATATTCCAACTCTTGCATTTCACGACAGAAATTCAAAATGAACTTCGAAAAATCAAGAGAATGTAACTGTGACAAGGTAAAGCACAACAAGTCACTTCTGAAATATTCCAACTCTTGTATTTCACGACAGAAATTCAAAATGAACTTTGAAAAATCATGAGAATGTAGCTGTGACAAGGTAAACCACGACAAGACACTACTGAAATATTCCAATTCTTGCATTTCACGAAAGAAATTCAAAATGAACTTTGAAAGTTAAGAGAATGTAACTGTGACAAGTAAAGCACAACAAAACATTACTGAAATATTCCAACTCTTGCATTTCAATGAAAGAAATTTAAAATGAACTATGAAAATCAACAGAATGTAACAGTGACAAGGTAAAGCACAACAAAACACTACTGAAATATTCCAACTCTTGCATTTCAATGAAAAAAATTCAAAATGAACTATGAAAATCAACAGAATGTAACTGTGACAAGGTAAAGCACAGCAAAACACTATTGAAATATTCCAACTCTTGCATTTCACGACAGAAATTCAAAATGAACTTCGAAAAATCAGAGAATGTAACTGTGACAAGGTAAAGCACAACAAAACACTACTGAAATATTCCAACTCTTGCATTTCAATGAAAGAAATTCAAATGAACAATGAAATCAACAGAATGTAACTGTGACAAGGTAAAGCACAACAAAACACTGCTGAAATATTCCAACTCTTGCATTTCAATGAAAGAAATTCAAAATGAAATATGAAAATCAACAGAATGTAATTGTGACAAGGTAAAACACAACAAAACCTACTGAAATATTCCAACTCTTGCATTTCACAACAGAAATTCAAAATGAACTTCGAAAATCAAGAGAATGTAACTGTGACAAGGTAAAGCACAACAAGTCACTACTGAAACATTCCAACTCTTGCATTTCACGACAGAAATTCAAAATGAACTTTGAAAAATCATGAGAATGTAGCTGTGACAAGGTAAACCACGACAAGACACTACTGAAATATTCAATTCTTGCATTTCACGAAAGAAATTCAAAATGAACTTTGAAAAATTAAGAGAATGTAACTGTGACAAGGTAAAGCACAACAAAACACTACTGAAATATTCCAACTCTTGCATTTCAATGAAAGAAATTCAAAATGAACTATGAAAATTAACAGAATGTAACTGTGACAAGGTAAAGCACAACAAAACACTACTGAAATATTCCAACTCTTGCATTTCAATGAAAGAAATTCAAAATGAACTATGAAAATCAACAGAATGTAACTGTGACAAGGTAAAACACAACAAACACTACTGAAATATTCCAGCTCTTGCATTTCACGACAGAAATTCAAGATGAACTTTGAAAATCATGAGAATGTAGCTGTGACAAGGTAAACCACGACAAGTCACATTACTGAAATATTCCAATTCTTGCATTTCACGAAAGAAATTCAAATGAACTTTGAAAAATTAAGAGAATGTAACTGTGACAAGGTAAAACACAACAAAACACTACTGAAATATTCCAACTCTTGCATTTTACGACAGAAATTCAAAATGAACTTCGAAAAATCAGAGAATGTAACTGTGACAAGGTAAAGCACAACAAAACACTACTGAAATATTCCACTCTTGCATTTTACGACAGAAATTCAAATGAACTATGAAAATCAAGAGAATGTAACTGTGACAAGGTAAAGCACAACAAAACACTACTGAAATATTCCAACTCTTGCATTTCACGACAGAAATTCAAAATGAACTTTGAAAAATCAAGAGAATGTAACTGTGACAAGGTAAAGCACAACAAGTCACTACTGAAATATTCCA